>LUCH01000065.1:134414-164423 GCA_013368495.1 Paragonimus heterotremus
CAAACAGTTATCAGCTTCAAATCTACAAGCTACCTTCCAGTTGTGATGATATCTACTTAGGCGATGCACTAGGTTTGGACTGTTTTGATCGAATGGATGTTAGTGTATCATCGACGTACCGTTTGTAACGTGACGGACTCGTTATGTTAGTGGCTAACTCTTCTTCACTCCCTAACACGAAAAAGTCTGGCGAATAGGCCGTAGTGGATTTTCCATGGCTGTCCCATTCATTGACGGTAGTACCGATCAAGAAAACTTGAGCGGAGATTTTCAGCGCATACTATTAATGCTTCCCTCAGAATAGAGTTTCACAGCCTCTCCAAAACACACGAGTCTGGAACGCCGCTTAGGCCTATTGTGGAAATCTCAAATTCCCCACACCACACATTGGCGTGCTAATCAGTCAGTATCCCGACTCACTTGCAACAAGAGTTTCAGACGTACTCTTTCAACGGTTTATTGTAAATTGACCAATGAATTAGACAACATCAATTTTGCTAATGGGCTGATGTGTTCCGCAGACGTTCAGTCAATTTTCACAAATATCACGCGAAAATATATAGTTGATCCCATTGTTTAACTCGTGGAAACAAACCACATTATTTTGCCTACGCCTAGCGATGTTTCCAGAAAAACGTGTTCGTTAACTTGACCTTGCTCTGCACCTAGTAAACTTTCATAAGCCACCGATCGACTTTCACTCCTACCCCCCTAACTGTTTCATGTAATCGTAAATTTGCTATTGATGAGTCATAACGAATTGTTTGCATCTACTGATTTTCGTATTTCATCTGTTTTCCAAACTTTGGAAACGATGTTCTTTGCCAGGCTTTGTCTTCTGGTTTTATCCTTGTTAAAAGTTGTTTTACGGTAAGCCTTGAGTGGTTGACTCTAACTCGAAATCAGTCTAATGACCGTTAGACAGTGAACACTCTGTTAAATGCATTGTTACCAAAAAAGTCACAATTATTCAATACCATTGTACGAACGTGGCTTTGAAATTCAAAGTTTAGAAAGCCTAACAGCAAACTCCAAAACGTGTGCGTGTTAGACCTAATAATGTCTACTAATGTGTAGTGTGGACTGAAGAAATTGAATGCAGGTCAAAGTATTTATTTGCTGTACGAAGGAATGTACCACGTTTCAGAAAACAGAGATATATTCACAGATTTGGCAACCATATTTCTGGTGATCTATGAAAGCATGCTATGAAAACTGGGTGATGTTATCCAACCGTTTAAGGAATGTTTATGCATAGTTAAGCGGACTCCTGATGTTTATACCGCGAAAACACTTGGACGGTATAAACCATCAGGTAAGGTTTACTAGATATACACGTTTAAATTATAAAAATTGAACAATGTAATTTAACAACATTGAACCCAAAATTGACTGATGCGGCCTCGTTCCCATAGACGAGGAAGTTTATGGGAATGTGACAGTTGTGATCAAGCACTGGTATTGTTAACTATATATGAAAACCAAAACCCATCACACATTAGTTTACATCGTATATTTACATATTTTGTTCACACATGTGAAGCAGGAAGATCTTAGTTAACCCCAGCTAATTCACTGGTTCTGTTAAAACTCTTGATATTTCATTTTCATGAATCTCCATTGCTTTTGTTTTCGATCGGTTTTCTCCTCTGTTCTATCCTTCTCTGCACGTTTATAGTTGTCTGTTACTCCTATAGTTAGCGGGTTATTCTCAGGATCAACGGCAGGCCGAGTCACGGTACTCACAGGTATGGCTCAAAGCTGAAAGTAGTGATGATGAACAGACAGAAAATGTCGTCCCATCCATTTTTATCGTCCAAATAATTGTTATTCACGGTCTTTATGGAACTGTTTAGCTGACCTGCTCCTAAATTCTTGTCGATCGTCGTCATAAATGGAGTTATGAAGGGTTAAAAACACTCGTTTGTGAAGCCCACTGAAATGACAAAGACCCAATTCTACCGAATTACCACAGCTCCTTTAGAACGTATTTCCTCGGTAAACTTTCGCAATCGTGACCATTACCCTGTGATCATCAGTACATCATACAATTACCATACATTATGTTGGGTTAAATGCACCAGCCAAAGCAAATTGGGGTAATCGCCTATCCCACATCTCAGTGATGTAGGTTGTGCCAGTACTGTCGAAGTTTCAGAATATGTTGATAATACGACTTACTTAAGATTATTTTGGTAGTTGCGGTTTGGACCATTGGAGAGAAAGCTGTTCTAGATAAAGCCCTGCCGGTAGGGGCATGGTCGGCTTTTTTTTCTGTTGCTGTTCGAGAAATCTGACGTAGAGTACAAGTGTTCTTGAGCTAGACTGTCCCAACAGAAATGTCTCCTAATTTAATTATTCTGCTGCTTCTGTCAATGTTTGGCTGGTCTGTTTATCCTGCTTCATTGTAATTGTACACCATGCGCAGGATGAAAATTGTTCGACATTTCATGTGCATTTTAATTTCACTTTAGGCCTTCTCATATTTGGCAAGAATACGCCGTATGCACGAGTTCAATTTGTTCAAACACTGCGGCTGCTATAACCACTAGTTAATCACTCAGTTGACCATCATTCCAATAGTTTTAAATCGATTCATATATTTGTGAAGTGCACACAATTTTTGTTGGTTTAGGATTCTTTTATTTCACGTCTGGGCATTTTTATGAATTAGATTGCAATGGTAAACATTTTACGCCGTTTACACCAGGGTCACCTTTCTTGTATCTGAGCGAGTAGTCGTTTATTTCCATTATTCACCCGAACAGCTCTTTCTTCGATTGCCCTGGAACCGTTTGTAGGAGGTATCTCAAATCGATATGGCTGCGCTACTCAATAACATGACTTATTTTCATTCCAAAGATAATTTGGGGTACGTGCTAGGCAAAATCAGCCACACAGACACTTAACAGTTGATAGCGCTAGTGTCTATCGATTACCCACTCGAATTACACCTGAGATGATCGTTGGACAGAGCGAATGCGACCTAGCAGAGACAGCTAGTTTCCAAGGTTGTTTTTGTCGATTCGGAGCAGTTTTTGGCTTGAGCATAAATGCGAATGCGTTTGTGTTCTTCCAGTGTGTCACCGCAGTCAGGCAGACAGTTGCGCTGCTGTCAACCTTGAAGTGACAAGCGACATCCGGGTTTGACTTAAACGACGTAACTGATCTTAACCACTCGGGTTGTCTATTGTGATTTCGGTACCTGTAAGTCAGTTCAGCATTCGATCACGGGATTTACATAGTTATCCAGTTCACTCCCCCGTTTAAACAAATGGTACACTGCTCGGGAATTGGCGTTTAGTCGGGCAAAGTAACGAAAGATGTGTAGGATGTATTGTACAGGCTCCCTGTGAGATCGAAAGTGATTCTAGTAGGAATGGGAGGATTGTGTTCGTTACGAGGATTCACGATTGTTGTTTGACTAATACGTCCAGTTTTACTCATAGATTGCTTGATTGATAAGATCAGGTAACGCGTCGTTTGTCCTTTGTCTTTACCGTTGATTTTTGGTTCATGGATGTTACCCGGTTTCTTGAACGTCATCCATGTAATCACTAGATATACAGTGTTATTTATTGTATTTGATCGCATCAGTCAATACACGTCCTCGTTCAGTCGTCTTGGTAAACTGTTAGTAGGTACGTCTGGTTTATTCCGGCTGGTTATGCCGGCTGAAACCAACCACCGGTTTCCGCTACCGGCGCATTCCTCGATAGTTCGATTTTTTTTAACCTAATGGTATTGTTTATTTTGTTCACTTTACCTCTGCATGTCGTTCTGCCACTGTTGTCATAAGTGCCGAAAACCGTTGCTTTCCTTAGTCGTAGCTTCTTCTTCCTATCCCTCCTTCGGTACTACCTCTTATCCAATTTCTGTCAACCAAGGTAGATGTTGTTCCTAGGTCTCTTCTCCAACGCAGGTAGTAGCAACCTTCCTGATCGACGGTCGTGATAAAGTTCTTGTTGCAGCGTTCGGTTCTCCAAGCACTCGTTACGGACGCAGATGTTCGTCCTCACTTTACTACAAACATGCTTCTGACCTGTATGGAGATGTCACTAAAATAAAAAGAGGCCCACAAACTCGAAAATTCAGTCCGCTTAAAGATACTCAATATTTAGTTGTTTTTCCACCTTACATAATAAACCCTCCGTTATTTTTCTAAATCTGAGAGATTTTTTAATTGTTCGACCCATCAACTCTTTCATTATCCCGTGCACTTTTGACATTCTCAGTTGAAGATAGATTCGTCCGTGTTCTTTTAGTTTTCTCGTTTTTTACGACAGTCTTCCTTAGTTGAAGTGCTGCTGTCCGCACGTTACTTCTGTGGACCACAATCAAGCCTGAACATGCTTTATTTCTCGTGACTCAGGTTCGTTGATTTGGCCCCGGTGTATTTTGCTTTTTTTTCAGAATAAGACAAGCTGGATAATATTTCTGCTTCCTGGATCACCACCAAGCGTTCATTCACTACACACTGAGAGCGATTACATACATTATATTCGCCGTGCACGCGCACAACCAGGCAGTCAGTGCCAACGTATGCATGCAGAGGTGACGCTGGATGTGGATATGTTGCTTGCTGTTTATCAGATTATTCAACCAAGCGATGTTGCATGACTATCACTTACTGGTTTAGCCAGTAACCTTTCTGATAAAACCCACCTTGGAAAGATGAGGCGGTGGTCGTTCCATGCTACTGACACACACATAAAACTATGTGCACGTCACATAGTGACCTGGAGTAACTATTATGGACAGTATATCTAGATGAGGTGTTTGATTGCAAATACAACGAAATGCGCACACCGAACTTGTGGAAATACGTTACCTCAGTATTTTTGGAAGGGTAGACAAGTATCTTAAGCGCCGTGACCTTGAATCCAGGTAGGTGTAAAGATAGAGTCTGCCGGTTGGTGTAACGGACCGTAATGACCAAGTTCAAGTCTATTCTGTAGGTAAATGTGTTTGATTGTGGTGGCATATTCGTATAGTCTCCAAATTACTTTTTTTTATCGAAGTCTCCTCGGTACGGCTTTTTCTAGATCCATTGTAAAGGCTGTTCTACAAAACTGGTAGGAATCTTCACATTCGGTTGACCAGTAAAATTAGGGAAATCAAGGAAATGGAGGATAGTGAATAAACAGGCTTGGCTACGTTTAATGCCTCAGATATATCGTTCGCTATACTAGTCAATATCAGGTCATACACTTGCTGGAACAATATTTAGTCTAAACCTGTTTATGTAACGGCAAAGTCAGTTAAATGAATATTTGAAGACATCTGCGTTCATAACCTTTCTTGGTGTTCACTTACCATCCATGGTCACATGACTCAATCTCACCTCCGACTGTTCAATTACGGTTACTAGAGTAAACGAGGATGAAGCGTTCGTGGTCTTTACCCTTTAGTTACGTGACATTGGATTCAATTTTTATTGCTTCGCTTGTGAACGTGAGCAGCCTGTACGGTTTGAGGATTGGCGTGCCTAGAGGGATACGACAGGGCATTTTATTCCCCCACACAAACCAGTACTGTGATCCAAGGAGATTTAGTCCAGTTTCATCAGTCGGTTGGTTAATGGGCTTGAAAACCTGAGCACGTTGTTAGACAACTCAACTACGAGGAAGAATACAGAGCATACCAATTCAACTTACCACGATGACAACGTTAACCATGGCGATGTTGGAAAAGCAGACGAAAAAATTTGAGGCCCAAAGTTCATAACCTCGATTCTGCCAATACAAAGCCTAATCCCAATAACAGCTAGACCCCAAACACTTGGCTTTTACAGGTTCACCGAAATGATAGGCTCATCAGCACATCCGTGTTATCCTTCTAAGTATAACGACAGCGTAATCTTGGATTCAGGGCAAGTGTTTTGATACATTGTATATTTCAGTTATATTTTTATGTACGACATTCTACTGTTTATCATAAAAACGTTCATGGACCTCTCCATACCTATTCTTGATGAGTTTAGGGAACTTGTTTCTTCAAATAAGTATTTGTGTATTTAACATTCAATTGTAAGCAGTTGCGATACATTTCACCATGGTTTTATTCGGCTAAACAGCAACTAATTTTTCATAAACATTCAAACCCCAAAGAATTTCCATCATACGCCCACAGTATACCCTGTTGCAACCACTAAACTCATTCCTTCCGCTCCTACTATTAGAACAGGTTAACTTAATCCTTGTCTGACCACTAAACCACTCGTCTGAGACAATTTTATCCCAATGACTAGCATTGTACACAAAACTAAATCAGTTAGACTTTTTCCTGTCTAGGTTAAATTGCTATCAATGAATTACACTACCAGTTGAAGTCTTCCGTCATTTTCTTTTTACGATTATCAGCTTAATCTCGGTGATCGCTGGATTTATGAATAATCCGAAAACTCCATTGGTGTGATACTTCTGTTATCGTTTTATGGTACATGATTTTTATGGCGGGTAAATAAGGGTTCCTTTTTCATAATATTTTTAAGCGGCTATCAAAATTAAAGTGAAATGTCAGAGAACCAAAGATCTAGGGTTGTTTCAATGCAATATTTGAGAAGACCAAAATATCAGCACGTTCACGATAGAAAGAGGAAGGTGATCGATTTCATTGGAGCGAGGTAAAAACAGAAATGTTACGAATCAGTCTGCGCAAGATGTACTTAAACATTCTAGTCTATATTCAAGTCTATATTCGAATGCTAGATAATGATTGCCCGCTGAAATTTGAAAGACCGGATACAATTATCAAGCGCATTTACAGATAGAATAATTAATGGTTGTTATAGGCTAACACTAATGTTTTTTCCACTATTGGTATGACGTTTTTACACCAGATTTGCACAAATTTTACGTTTGTGTTCATGGTACATGACCACGTTGTTGCCACAATTTCCGGAACGAAAAAGTAAACGTCAGGCGAAGTATTGGGCATATTGTAATCGTTAGAGTAAGCAAACTGGTTTATTATACAGTAGTCTCTAGCCCAGCTATTAAGTTTAGACGTCAGAAAACGTTGTGTAGCCTTTAGGTTTTCTGCTCAGCAGAAAAATGTAAATGTACAATGCGGTATTGTAACATATTCAACATCTTGTCCAACGCCAGGGTGTTGTTATTTAATTTGGGGCCTATGGTTCTGTACTACATTATTCACAGTCCTTATTCCGTTCATATAAAATATTTGATACGATTTTTATCCGCCGCACACACTGAGTCGCCACATTGTGCCATTCGGAAGTTCAGCAGTCTGTTCGTCAAAGCAAACGTATGGAAATTTACTTATCAATGTAACACGGTGAACTATCTTAAGGAGATTCGATAACCGTACTAAAGCTGAGAGGCGGAAACGAAATGTACCAATCACTTGCACCACTGAGGTGTACATAATGCCTGTATTATTTTGTCTCCTCAATGCCTCATACGTCACTGCGTAATATATCCGCTAGAAATGTAGTAGAAAGAAGAATTTAATCGGCCGCTCGTTTGAGGGTGACGTAAGAAGGTGGAAGAAGATCAGATTCTTTATGAGCTCTGCAGTGTCTATGTTTTTGGTGTAAAAACGCTTGTGTACAACCTTGTTGAAATTGTTTTTGCGTTCTGTATACAGAGGGCTTCATTAATGCTCTCCTTCAGTATAAATTTATTCATTTATGTCCAATGATGCGTGTTTGCCCAAATTGAGCATCACTTAATTCTAGCCAATATAGATCCGTTTAATAAACTCGTCACTGTTCGCTGACTTTAGATAGCTGCATCCATCTGGATGTTACCATTGCAACGTGATACCACATAAAATAGACGGCGACTGACCCAAAATAATACTTGACTTCAGCTGAGGAAGCTCAACGTTTAAATATTAATCGAGACACACCGTGAGCATCTCGTATGCCCCGAAGACAACAATCATTTCGATTTACATCTTTCACAACCTATTAAAAAATTACAGCTTGAAGATCATAGTCATAAACCACAGTATAAACCTTCAACTCAAACGTTAGCATCGTTAATATTTTACCTCCGTTTGTTTTTCATTTCTCATGAGATTTTTCAATTTTTTATTTGATCAACATTATCCTTTTGTGACCTTGCGAGGATTCTCGAAGACTTCAAACAATTACCGAAGTGACTGGATGTGGCAACATGTTTAACTTATAAGTAACAGTATAGAAATTTGCGTTTGTTTTTACGGGAAAAATCAACTTCTCTTAAGTCCATCGTTATCGGGTGAGCACAACAATAAACTACCACCAGTAAACTGAATAACCATATGTGCAAACTCACACGAGGCTTCCTTGTGGTATGCGTAGTCCAAGAGTAATGGCATCAGCCAGGGATAAAAACCGCATCATGATATAGGCTGGAGCGGTAAATGCCGGATGAACAAAAACCGCGACATTAATGAAATTCAATATAAGTCCCACCACGCACGTGGCTATGGGAATGTGCACGGAGCCGATGATCAAAAGGTGTTTGAGAAGTGTAGAATCAACGACTTCATTTGACTCCAGGTTGGAATACACCGTGGGGTGAGTTTCATTCATTGTGGGCTGTGAAAGGTAAAACACTAGCCGTTACATTACTCAGAGTCATTTACACAATAAAATACTCAGCTATCGGACGGAAAAAGTACAGTATTGAGCATTCCACGCTACAGTGTTCTAATACGTGTCCCTACTACAGATGGCTTCAATAAACAAGGTGCTAAGATCTATGTGAAAACAAAAACTTCTGTAGTCCATCTGTTCTGTTGCCACTTAGGTAATAGATAGTAGTGGGTGAGTAGGCACTCTTTTGAAACAAGTACACGAGGTAAAGTGTCCGTGTCAGTCTTTAACTGGTTCCGCCATTCGAAACAGGTGTCTGTTAACTGTCGCAAGCGGCGTGCTAAAACATTCCACTTGGTCCATCTTTTGTTATGTTATCTCGTGGTGAATTGCGACTGATGAATTAAGACCAAGCCAATTATTCCATTTTATGTTATCTGTTGACTACACTGCTATTGACATAGTAGGATTCGATGTAAATTCAACAGCTCTCATCTCCACTGCATTTTAGTTACCAAATCAAACTAACTGAAACAACGTTACCAACTCAGGAAGTGTTTACTAAAACAGAAAGAATCGGCTTTCTATCCAAATGAGATTGTTCTATATATACATTCTACATAATGTTTAACTCCGATGTAAATTGCAGTTGTACAGCAGGATAACTAGTTGTTTTTGAAACCAGTAGTTTTTCGCTGATTCGGTGAGTAATCGTATTCTGGTATTTTCTGTCGACCACCGTGTTTCTGAGTTTGATGTAGTTGTAGTAAACTTCCATTTCGGTTCAAAAGAATTACCATTTGAAATCAAATCCGGGCTATCCACGCCAGGGTAGATCAGGTCAGAGAATCAGCATTAAATCACCGTTAAATGGCTGATCGAATGCTCACAACATATGCGTTGATTTATCAATATTTCTGTCGAGCACCCCGTTAGTGACTTGCTCTAGTTGTTCTAATGCAATGGACAGTTAATCCTTGCTTACCATAGATCAATCTGCGAATGTCCAAATAATATCCAAGTCGAATTGTTTATTTACTGTCTAAGTTATGAGATTCATGTGAAACTTGCACGTTAGATAAACCTAAGAATGTGTGCACGCATCTGTAACTGAATTTTACGGTCGGTGTTACTTTGTGTGTCACACAAATTTTCCGTTTAACTGCGTTTGAAACAAATTTCATTGCCATCTGACTAGTCCGAATACCATACAGAAAGTATTGTGGAATCCTCTTCTTCTACCTAATTAACACGACAAAAACAAAGCAGCCAAAAATGTGTAAATCAATTAACTGCTTGGAAAGAACACGTCATCGCAAGTAAGTTGTTTTGTACAACATCGCAGTCACTTCTGGTGATCATCAGCCAGAGTACTGTACTCGGAGCTACATTAAAGAGAGAACAGATGTTACGTAGGGTTTGTCACGGTCAGCTAAGCTTGCGTTCCGTCTGAAAAATTTGGCTGTGTTTGTTATCCACCTATAATATATATGACATAATATATATTATACATATACTATATATATAATATGTATGATAATATTCATATGGATAATGTTGGCCTGTGTACAGTGTTATATACCATTCCTTAACATGACGCAGATAGGGTTTGGTATTATTGCTGTTTATATGAAGATTGCTGTTCATGATGTTCATGTTCACGAACACGGCTGAATGATGCGAGTTTCAACGGCGCATTATTCCGTATAGGTAATTTAGGTCAAAACATACTTGGATTCTCTGGCAGTGGGTATGGTGAAATGGTCGAAACCTTCTGTAGTAATTTGTTATGTCCGTGGGTTTTTTGGAGAGTCACACAACATATTTTTAATTGTCTGTGTTTTTCCAAGGTAAGTGGCATTTCAACAATCGTACTTGATTTGGTGAACACTACCTCTTTGGTTGTCCATAGAAGTGCACCACTATTCGTTCTCAGGTACTATCAAATGTCCGTGTGGGTTACTCGGAGAAAACGGTGCTACATTTCGGAAGTTTGTTTACGACACAGTATTTTTACAGTACACTGAAAGAACTGGATTTCCGTGGATTTATTTCTAGATCTATAAACCTGCAGTTGTACAGTCTATAAAGTTATCCGGATACCGATTGAAAGTCGGCGTTTCTCCAATTTAAAAAATCTGCGTTGTTTTGGAGACCTCACTAGTTGAACTCACTTGAACAACTAATGAAAGATTAGAAGACCGTTGTCTTCAATTCGAATGAATGTGATGAGATTAAGTTAAGGAGAAGTGCATATTAGGATGTTTTGTGGCGTTTAAAACCTCAGGTTGTTAAACTTGTCAGGGAAATCTTGATAATTGTACCGTTCGTAACGTTATGTTATTATCATTATTTCAGTTCTGATGATATTACTCACGTGGATCAGCCTTTCGGATTTAGTCGTACTAAAGTTGGCACAAATAATCTAAAGCAAGTCAGTTGTTAAAAATGAAGTGAATTCTGTTTTGTTAAAACCATTGATTACATTCTAGTTGATTTTCCTCTCCGCTGCCACTAGCGAGGTGCATTCAGCTCAGTTGTTTTCCCAGTGAACGTGTCACACATGATTTCCTTAAAAATGAGCGCAGCTGAGAAACCAACCTAGTCATCAATTATGTGAGATGACCGATCAGGTCACCACTGGTCAAGATGAGTTCCGTGGAATGATTATTGCAACATAACGTAATTGGTACTGGCATGCTTCTAAATCTTACCCTGGTCCATTCTCAGGCCATAAATCACGATGCTCATCATTCATATAAATGCCACCTTACAATGAATTTGATCACGTGACTCAGTTTGGAAAACTGTTGTTTTGAGTGGTTGATTTATTGCACACGAACAGATATTTGGTGTGCGTACAGGCAGAAGGGACCCAATTTGAGGACCAGTTTTACTGTAGTAAAGCAGGCGATTATCTTACAGTAAGACTGTGCATTTTATTCTGGTCAATTGAAATAACCTAGTTTATACTCGGTTTTTGAAACCACTGTGTGACCTACATCTGGATTGAAAAAATGAGAAGACGCAAATGCTGGCTTATTTTTCCATGAATAACTATTATTTCATATGCATGTATTATGGATACTGGTTTAGATACCAAAAGTACAATTGCACCATCATTTATTCTCATAAACGCCTTGATGAGCGTAAGAAAGTGGACAAGTTAACCTGTTTATCATGTTCAGTGTTTCTTACTGACAGCTAACACTGCCGAACATGCGGTTGGCAGGTCGACCTACTGAACTCCTAACTCCCTGGTGGGAGGAGGTATCGTCTTAGTGACAAGTACTTCCAAAAGCATGTCTCTTGGAAGCGTAAACTGAAGTCAGTAATTGAAGAACCACAGGCCTCATGACAAAACATTAAGAGCGCAAAATAGTTTAGTGATAATTTTACTAGTACAGATCAAAATGTGTCCGTTTCTCATCATCCAAAAGTCGAAAAAATTAAACCGTTTAACCGTTAACATTTGCTTGTCATCTGTATATTGTAAATGACTCGGCGAATAACGCTGTAACCACGCTCCTGTATTGTTAAGGTATGCGTCAGATAGATTAGCTTCAGTTAACAACGACAGTGTAGGTTGGCCAAATTACCGGACGTCCACCACGGCGCAGACGGAGACGACATGAAAGGGAGACATACTCACTTGCCTTTTTTGTTGGAAGACCAAGCTCCCAATGGTCATGTTTTGACAGATTTAAACCAAAGACAATCCCGGAGTATGAGAAGAAAAGAGTGGCTCGTTTGCCATATAAAGAATGCCATCAGTCTAAAATCGGTCCGTATTATTGGTCTTCCAGCTGAATTATACCTCATCCATTAGAGGTTGTGCAAGCTTCACCTTCACGTAGTAGAGCGTTCAACATTGAACTGCTTCTGTTTAAATGGGTTAAGATGCCCGCTTTGTTTGCAAAGAGACTTAGTCCCTTATCAGCTTCAGCAAGCGTTGGACCTGCACTTTCTCACTGAAAATGGGTCGTCTTTTACTTCATTGTCTTGCAGACAAATCCGCATTAGGTGTTCAGTTTTATTTCAATTAATTCTCTGTTGCATTCTATCGTCATCAAAATATTCTCCGGTTGTAATGTTTTCATAAAGTTGAAGATTGTTCAACCCTACTGGTATGTCAATGAAAAGTCTGACCTTCCAGGTTTACATTTACAGCACACCCCCAAGTTCACCTACCGAAAGTCCCGTAGTCAAAGGTGTACATACAATAAAGCATTCATTAATCGGTATGTTTCTTAAAACCTCCCTTCGCTATTTCTATTACCGACTTCTCAAAAAGATGCACACAGTCCGATGGATTTGATTTATTATATGACAGTTATTGATAACATAACGTTTTTTCCAAAACTAGATCACTGTCATAATTTTTGCGCATACCATGATGACGTAAATGTTGTAAACAGCTTGCGTGGTGTTTCATGTTGATTAACATTTTATTCTGCAACATTCACCAAACTCCAAGCTCGGATATACACGGTGAAATTCTTACTCATTCATGGTGTTGCTTCGTTTGCTTGTGAAAATTTTGCAAACTAAATAACAACCTAGGTTAACGTCGCAAAACCTAAACTCCACTACCAGTAAAACACCAGTTTGTCTTTCAGTTTTATGTCGTGATAAACAAAAAATTGTTCTCAAGGGACGGTTGCTTTCAATGAAGGGGTTTCAGAGAACAAGTGATATACTAAAACCAACTAATCGTTGAGATGTTAGGTCATTATGTACTCCCTTAGTGATGACATTTTCCACCAATTAAGGAATGCTTTTCCTATTACTGATTAGTGAAGGTACCTGTAGATCAAGTGGGCTTGATATCAAAATGAGCGCATCACGTGAACAAACTCTTTTCACATAACTAACATTGTCTTAGAAGGCGGAATAACATCAGATCTGTAAATGCAGATTTGTTCTAGTTGTTCATTTGCGATTTACAGAACATTCAACAAAACACCTAAAAGACTTCACCATTATTCTCTTTAGAGATTTATGCTGTTTTAACTTTGGGGGCTATGTTTTCACAGTCCACTTGGGTGGTTTCCTTAAAATCATAGCAAACACACGTATCACTAATAGGATGTGCATCACTTAACGTCAGGTTGCCTCGTAATATGTTAGAAGGAATGATTAACGAGCGTTTGATTGAACAGGCATACGGTGTTGTCCTTCGAATAGAAGAAGCAGTATGTGCAAAACGCAAAATAAGTGAAAATCTTGGAGCAGACACATTTCTTAAAATGTTTGGACACACAAGTAGCACACGGTCATCGTTCCAGAGGAAATACGAGCATGTCATAGTACTTTACTTTTTCTCCGGATGTTTACTGTCTCCTCACCATATTTCTACACTTTCTAGCATACTCCAATGTCAGGTTTACTATGTCAATTGCCTAAATAATGACTGATCCAACAATTTCTCCTACACATTAGTTAAATTTTACGTGGTCTGGATACACGGCTGAATGCACTGACCATTCGTATATGAGGTTAGCACGTCTACTGCAAGCAACTTTCCTAGGTTCACACAACATTGCGTTCAGCGCTTTCGTTAAGTCAGGATATGTGTCAGGGTAATGTGTTTTTTCAGGCAGGTAATGTCAACTGAGATGACAACTCCCGTTTGCAAGACAGAAAGCGACCTACGTTTTGCCTGGTGTTTGTTACTAAACCATAGTACTAACATTCCTGTGTGATGTTGCACAACGTAACTAAACACACAGCGGTCGTTTAGTGAACCAAACCACATAAATCACTAAGTTTCTAACTGTTCCTCTCTTCATATAAACAGTGAACCTTCACATCTCTTGCTGTTTGATTGTCACTTTCAGCATTGCAAAGTAGATGAGTAAGTGGAGTCAAAGTTTGACAGTACCAAGGCCCTGAATACCACTTACCGCAAGGAGAAATGTGAGTTCTTTTGCAGGTTCAATTCATATCGTGTAACAAATGTTCCAAATCTAGACCTCTTTATAGTAAATTTATTTACGTGAACCGATAAAACACATGGGCTGTTAATTACATTACGTGAACGCCAAACTCTGTCTCTGGTTTCATTCCTCTGTCTATTTTTGATATACTTCACGACTTCCACCAAATAAGATGTGATATTGCAGGGTATCTGTCAAACACCAAATAGTTTCAAACAGTAAAGGCAGAAAACAGCGATGATGAAGTACAACTTTCGTACAGAGTTTGTTCGAAATTTAACTGCCTTGAGAAGCAGAATGATCAAGATTACAGCGAGGGTTACTCTAACGCTTGTATTCGACGACTAAATTATTGTAGTTAACCGGACTAATGTAAAGAAAGAGCATACGTACAGTTTTAAATATAAACCCACCTGCTTGTCTCAAGTAGCTATATAGGGGTATTTGTACATATTATGAAAATCTGCGTCGATGATGCTCAACCTCCATGGCATATCTCATGTGTCATGTAACATTCGCACAGTATTCATTCGGAGCTGTATCACATTGACTCTGTTAACATAAGTCAACAATCCATGTTTGTACAATACCGAAATTTTTACGCAAACTGATCTGGTCAGCCAAAGCATTTCACAGATATTTTTCTTCCAAATGTTCGTAGAGTTTCAGCTAAGCACCGTTTGTTTCACTTCACCTGCAACCCTTATCGAACCAACGAAATGTATTCATGTATTTAATGTATGATCACTTCATGTGGGTAAATATGTATGCTCGGTTGCCTGCATGCGTGCATGACTGTAGCGTACAGGCGAGTGCACACGTGATCGTATGAATGCCTGTAGAGAAATCTCGTTAGAACAACGTTTTGAGCACTATAAACTGTTCACTAAAACAAAATCAACGAGCGGCAATTGTTTGTGATCACTGTACATAAGTTAATATTAGTTTTGTGAACAAAGCACGCGAGGGCACGAGTAGCTGTCAAGTGTTTCAATTCAACAATAAACAACAGCTGTTGGCATGACAACGCCTAGATGCAACGGTTCGGTGGAGATATCCGTTGACACGAGTTTGTTAAACGTGAAATACCAGTTATAGCAATAAAAATAAATTACAACACTCATTTTCAAACTCTATGGCAAGCGCGGTCAGTGCACACAATTTCCAACGATACGTATTAATAATCATTGTAACACGGTACGATAAAGACGTGAATTTGTGTGAAAAAGAAGCTCGATGAAACAGAACAAAGCTGCTGTCTACAATAAAAACAGCGTTGATCAATACTCCGAAGAGTCCTTCAAGCTTTCTTCAAGCTTTGTTCAAGAAATGCCGGGCTCATTTCAATTTAGTGTTAACAAGGTTATATGAATAAAATGTTGGACGTACTGTTGCAAATACAAAGCTTGCTGTTTTCTCATTTTATGAGTGTTTTAATTTGAACATCGCCCACGTTTGATCATAGCCTTCCCCTTCATAGTATGAGCTCATTAGCGCAGTGGTCAACACGGTTGTCTGATGAAGGCGTAGCCGTAGTTCTAATTCCGGCATTGACATTACCGACGAGCTCTAGCAACAGCAAACTCCAGTTTAATACTTCTTTTCAAAGTAGGCGGGCTGGGGTGTCTACATGGATGCAAAGGCTGCGATCAAGTGTGAGTGATGTTTAAGTTGATTATAACCAATCCCTTTACTACTCATCAGATAAATATGTTTCCTTAATAAATTTCAAGTGCTTATAATCACCCTGCCACACACAACTCACACAACTCGACAGTTCAACTTCCTACCACTAGGATCATAAGGAAAATTGAGCTTTAAAATAATAAATGACCAATTTGACTGATTGCGTTATTAATCAAGCACAGTTTAGAGTACGAGTACTGTTCACACCCGAATTATCTCTCAGGAAAGGACAAACGATGCGCCTACCGCACGTAGATGAAGAGCCCTTGGGAAAACAATGGAGGCAAGTTGATGAACTGCGTACAAAATTGGTTTCCTTCGACATCACAAACGGTATAAACAAATTGGTAGAAGAAACTCCGCAAGGCTATATAAACATATGAAACTGGAGATAAATTGCTCGACATACAGCTTACTTCCAGTGAAACTCATGCTAATCTGTTGTAATTGTTTGTGAGTGTGTATGAGACAGAACGATTAAAGCTTGGCGCACCGTCTACACTTATCCCTACTTAAGTTGCTTGATTTGCCTGTCGAAGATGATGTGTTCACATGTCGCACAAAGAAAGCAGAGCTCATTATTCGATCCAACGAAAGTTTGTCTAGCTAAATTGTACTAGTGACTGGCAATTAGCCAACAGACAAAACTGAGCTCAATTCGAATGCAACTAGATAACGCATAGCAAAATTTAAGGGTATATTGATTGCAACAGACTGGTAACAACATTTCAGCTCATTAGTCATCTTAATGGAAATTCGGTGTTTTATTGGTAATGTAGGCTTTAAATTCAAACGTTAAATCAACTTATACAAGAGATTGTTCGTATCCCACCAAACTTCAATCAAACTTAATTCCTTTGTGGTTTATCCTTGTGTAATGTTTGCATTCTGAAGAAACTGTATTAGAAAACAGTCATCACTAGTCGGTGACTTGGGGAATTTTAGGAAACGTCTTAGAACGGAGTTTCCTGGACTAGAAGGGGTAGCTAAGAAATAAGATCAAGCTACGAAGAAAGATGTTGTGAGGAAACCTTTAAAATTGGCAACTATTTTATAACAGAAATATTGATTTTACGGAAAAGTGTACGCATTCGGTTCTGTCCGGATCCGACTGTACGCGCGCAAATAAAGATCAAAATTAACGACGTAACGAACAATTGTTTTCGATCATTCTTTCTCAAGTCAATACAGTTACACAGGTTTCATCAAGTCGTCGTAAGTCGAAGCACAAAAAGCAAGACGTGACTGTTCGCGAGTGACAATACAGGCTAGCGCTAGACTACGCACACACTAATTGGTTAGGTTCAGGCCGGAAGTTGACTGTATGTTGCGTCACACGGTCAAGGTCGATTGTTTGTGTGTGGCTAAACTGTATGTGACTGATCTGTGGTCACGGAAGTTGAAAGGACTGAACAAATTTCTTTTGAGAGCACAGGTTAGGGTTGCCTAATGTAATAACAATCGATTCGGCAGAATGTGATGACGGACAGCTTTTGGTTGTGTTCGCAACTTTGTAAACAACTCGGAATGCTTTGTTATTGTTTATACGACGGTTAGTGTAAAAAAAACGTGCAACAGTAGCGCTGGTAATTGATTTACGACAACCGGCTCCAATCCAAGCTGGATAATGACCCTTGGTTATATTTTACATATTGCCGGTGTATATGAAGACTCCGAATAGTCGATTGAAGTTAACATTCTAATTTGCCCACAAACACGTCTGCCGGCTGTTGATTTAAATAGAATGATATATTTGTCGTTATACAGTCACAAGATGAGTTAACAGACATCTTTCACATTTTTAATGCAGTACACAGCTCACGACGTTTCACCTCAGTGAAGGAATCTAACAAGGAGTTCCATTACTTAGATGTCCAATCGGCTTACGCGTAGGTATATAAGACAGTGGATGAATAAACATATCACGGTACCTTCCCCAAGACTACTCAAGTTGCCGGCGAAACTTTCATGATTTGATACAGGGTGCCAATCTTTGCAACTCACACTAGTAATCCATATTCACTAGACAAACAGTCGAACCTGACTGTTAAAACAGAGACATTAGGCGTAGACTGCTGACTTCGTTCATGTAATGTCAACTGACTAACTGGACTCCACTATCTCAAGGTTTTATCACACTGCCTTTAATCCGCCCAACCCCTTCTCCATTAATTTGAAATGAGGTATAGCGACTTCCTGCTCTGTGAGGTTAACAGTGACGTCGGAGCTGGGGAACGTTTCTCATTACATTTGCAAATAATCCTACTGCAATCAATTTCAACTAGCTCTCCAAATTTCAGTGATTGCTGAAGAATTAAACAAGTGCTGTGTGACTCAGTGAACGAAAGTTGAAAGCAATACTTGTTTACCGGGCTTGTTGTGAAGTCAGTCCGATTTTACCATACCCCGCCGGTTATTCACGTTTAACAGGAATGCAAAATCAAACAAGCCTTCACGGTCAGGCTGCGGTATTCTTTAGAACCATACAAATTAAAGTATTAATCAAATCATCTGATAAGGAACACAGTCAGTCGGTCAGGTAAAATGTTTTCCTTGGCTGGAAATAATGAGGTTAACGCAAATTCATGTCAGATTCGATTTTTTTCACGTCGATCCAATGACGTGAGAGGGTACTGGTGTTCGTACATAACATTCCAATCAAGAGATTTAATATTTCATTGCATGAGGCGTTTCGCTAAAATATTTCATTAGCCACTTGGGTGGACTGTATTTCACGTAGGTGAACAACTTTCGTTGACTGAGGATAACACCAATGTAATTACGGCACGTGAGAAATTCAGCGTACTGACTCAGAGAAATAGTCAACTGCTGCCCATATAAAAGTAGCTGTATATTCATAATCTCCTCAGATAGTGCTTGTTTCTCGGGCTTTCCCAGTTTTTGGTTGCTGTGGACGATGTGGGAGATGTCCAATACCTAATGAATTGCTCTTGTGCGTGACCGTTCTTGGTACAATTCCGTCCATCTCTGTTGAAAAGGTGTTTAGTCAAAACGTTGTTTGCAACCGACAAGCCCATGTTTCGATACCTGAGATCATTGATCATTGTAACTAAGCATATTATGAACAGAACACTTTAATATATCACAATAATATTGTGAATAAATAAGCTACATAAACTATGTGTTCATTTAATTCAGCCTTACGTAGTAGGTTAGAACTAGGGTGTTAAAACATTGAACTTGTGTAAAAACCAGATAATTTCCCATCACAGAAAAATGAAGCAGCATCCACAAAGCGTTCACAGTATGTTATCAGGCCACCATAACCAGAATTTGATCATTCCAAAAAACAGGACACACGTTTTGGTCAAGATGACTCTGATTTGCTTGATTTTTGGCCTGTTTAAGAAGAGACGTTTCAGATTCAGACGGAAGGTTTCAGTAAACAAAACAATGATGTGTCCGTAGTAATCAGAGAATGGGTGAAATAGCGTACAGAACCGTCTGACAAAATGCAGAGATAACTCTGCAGACTCACAGATCGAACGTGGCTAAGTGTTTGTATACAATAATCCCGTCCTGCCTACGGTAAGGCTGATAGCGATTTGGTTAAGATGGTTACCTTATCATAACTGGCCGAGGTTAATATTGTAATCGTGTCCATGTCATACATTGATGCCGAAATTTACCAGATATTCCTTAAGTAATGAACCGATTAAATAAGACTGTGAGAATGTTGGAGTTGTGGACGTTTAGTTCACTTGGTGTCCAATTTGTCCAAAGGCCATGGATATAATATGGGGGGCGGGGTTGGCAGTTAGCAGTTTTCGGATAAAATGTATCAGTTACGCACAGTGTGTGGCGCTTAAACTGAACTACTTGCCCCTTTACACAAATCCGCCTGATTGTCTGCATCGACCGACAGTTCTTTTTCTTGTCAATCACCAAACGCTGTGTGATGGAATTGCGTTCAGCCGAGTGAATAAAAGTGTCGGAAAACTTGTCAAAACCGAAGTGATAACTAGACGATTGACCGTTGGCTCTCAAACGACACAATGTTTGGATTCCTGAGATGCAAACATCAGCACTAAATTGTTTTTCTTTCCCAATATATGCACGTAGTTATATGTAGACCAAGCCTAAGCTAAGATAAATGATTCAACCTGCAGGCCAGACAACATAAGGACTCATTGTGGATCGTGCCCGTGGGATTAGTATTCTCATCTCAATTTTTATCTGGGAAGTTAACTTCACCTGTTAATATAAGTCTCCTCCTCAGTGAAACATAACCGATGGCCACCTAATTCTGTTCTCCATAGTTGATGTCAGATGAAACGCATCAGTTATCATTCTAGAAAATGGGTTGGATTATTCTTCTCACCTTACAGCTATTAGTGTTAGCACTATGTGATTTGTCGGATTTGAAAATCAGAGTTAAAGAAGTATGTGCACAAAACGTGCTGGTCGTTTGGAGGCCAACAAGTCTGAAATAATTCTGGTTAACCAGCATTGTCGTTCCTGAACCACCAGCATGGCCATTTATACTCCCTATCTGTGCGCATTGAAGGTATAAGTGAAATGATGAACAGCAGTTTTATGAATAAAGTTTTCACCGGGAACAGTCAAAATATAATGTGACAATATGACAACCTCGTGTACACGTTTTTGTAAGATTATGGTTTCATGACATATACGAATATGCTGGCAGTGATGGACGATCATCATATATATATATATATATATATATATATATATATAATGATCGTCCGTCACTGTCAGCATATTCGTGCATGTTATATATATTTATATCGAGACCACTACTCATCACGCTTGTCATTTAGTTACTACCAGACAGCTGTTAGCCTGGATTGTTAATGATGACATGCTGAACTCAGTCATTCGCATACCGAGAGGGCTGGGCCTTACTTGAAGTCCGCTTGAACACAACATGAAGATAACGGAACAACGAATGAAGAACAATGACATACAGATTACCTTAGTGACCAGAAACTTGGCAAACTTTAATTCAACCTATCTAGCTGGGAACTCGAACGCTATTCTTGAAATAAGTATGAATGGCTGTTCACTTTAAACTTGGTAAGAAAACTTCAATAATCAACACATACGACGACTTTTAAAGTGGGTCCAACGTTGTGAACAGAATTGTTGATAATCAACTGTCTCAGTTAGAATTCTCAGGAATTCTTTATTTTACAAGACGAAAACTGTAAACACGGGCCAACCTCGTCTGCTCGGTTTTGATAGACCCCTTGTTCAACAGTGTTTCGTGACTTTGTTTGTTACCACTGCTTCGGTCTTAAGCTAGTTCATTGGTCACATGAGGAGAGGGAGATTTGGACAAGTTAGGAATATCAAGTTCGGCAAAACAGCCCAATGGGCTGAGTATTACCCATGAGGGGATGTGACCTTAGAAGACGTTCAAAGGTATCTATATAAGAAACCAGGTTGTACTACAACCTGTGGGTTACTCAACAGACAGATAAATCCATGTTGTAAGCTTACGTGGATCATGGTGTCGGTAGAATGAAACGTGCCTTAGGGTCAAGTTTATTGCTTGATCGTATTTTCTACAGATTTTTTAGAATAAAGGAGCAGCTAACAAAATCACAACCGTGGAAATCAGACTGGCTTAGCGTCTGTTTATCAATTTCGGTCTTATTTGGCAATTCTCAAGAGACTGTGAAATGTTACATCTATCTCTTTCCTTCTACCACACGTTCTGTCGTTCACGTCCACTAATCACCTCCTTTAAGTCGGGTATATTCCATTTAATCGTACTACCATAAATATGTGCTCCAGATGCACAGTTTGACGTGGCGAGAAATTTGAGAAAGGTCTTTGAAAATTTCACGAAAGTTAGGAACTGCACCCGACCGGCCAATCTGTCGAAGCTGCTACAGCAACAATAGTTAGCGCAAAATCAGTAACTCAAAGATATGTGAGCACTCACAGCGGTTACCCAGGCGTACCATTCGGCGAAATTGCTACGCGTACTTGAAATTAAAACAAGCCGAGCATCACAGTCATTTAATTGCCATGTCAGGTCTCCACTGAACAACCACAACCTCTGCCTAGATTCTTCTTTAACAATGAGGCCAAACAACCATTATTTTCCAGGGTTCGGTCGATATCGAAGCGCGAAGTGATGAATGTATCAGGCGGTCAGCTTATCCGTAATTTAGTTTTTTAAATAGTAGATTGGGTCCATAATTTGCCTTAGCCACATCGCTGTTTAGTACAACTGTATCAGCCACATGAAGAATTTCATAAAACATTCGTTTTGTGAGTCTTCTTCATGAAATTACAAGGATGACCAAGGCCACTGATCTAATCAGCTGCTGAACTAAATCCAAGTGATTTGTTCTCAAGTAGATCACTTAATACGAAAACAAAGCTGTGGTAAATCACGGGTAGTGTTTAAGTGGCACGTCGAGCGAAAGATTAAATGCTCATGCGTTCCATCCTCTGGATTGTCAGGAGACGAAACCTTGATGGGCGGTTTCATGTTGTACGCTTAGTCCATGAGAGAATGGGAGGAGCATTTTGAAACTGATGTCAGCAGCGAGAAGCTAAACTCACTGCAGTAACATGATGATTTTAAGAACGGACGGAAACACTGGCAGACAATCAAAATAGCACGTATACTGTTAAACAGCTAGGCAGACCACGTGCAATATGGAGATGCGTTAGAAAGATTGGTATTCTTGTCCAACTTTTATGAAGTAGAGTTTGAAACATCTAGACGGAGTCACGCGTGACAAGTTTAGTAAATGCCTTCAAAAATGGATGGTCCTTAACTAAGGAATACCTTTCGTCTACAAAACAAGCTGATCATTTAAACTGAAATCTGAATAAATGGTCTGTTTATTGCAAGTTTACTGCTAATGCAACGAAGTCTGAAACACGGAGTTCCATTTAACCCACTTATCAAGACAATTTAAGAAAGTCCACAGGCAGTTGATTAAGTATGTCGTGGAATTTCTGCGCACAGTCAAGTCCCATATGATCTAATTGCGATTCGCCGTAAATGCATTCAATACCACATGGCTTTCTGGGCGTGGGTTCGTCCTGAAACCCAGAATACTTTGATAAGCTTATTTTTGACAGCTTTCAATGACGGCTCTTTTGAAGAATTATGGGATGCATACCGGCTCATTTGTTTCCATATGTCACCGGTTTTACGAGGTTCTGCGCTGTGAATGCGAAATCTGTGTACAAACAATTCATTATGTCCCATTACGAAGTTCGTCGTGGTGTGGTGGTTTTGTGTATTTTATAAATCTTTACTGACAGACTTAATTTTTCTCCGATAACAATCCGTATACCATACTTTCGATGTAAAGCCATTCATCATTCTAGTTTCAGTGGGGAATATGTATAGCTTAATTACAACTTACCAAAAGCTTTATGTGGTTCTTTATAGGTCATGAATAAAACAGCTTAAATCTCTAGGTTTTTCATGTCATCGTAACAGTTTCTCACTTGCCAGCCTTTCTGCAACTCTTGGTTGTGGGCTGCTCTTTTAATATTTTTGATGAAACTTAACAAAAACAAGGTGAGAAACAGTATTCCAAGGTCGGTCGTTGAGATATATCACTGTTGAGAGATAACCATCAATATACGTCCGATTATATGTTGTCCACAAACAGAAAATCTACCTAACAACTTTTACGGGCCTATTGCTGTAGTATTATACAATCAACTCTAGCAAAAAATTTGTGGAATTCAAGAACTTTTGTTTCAGTAGATAATCCACAATAAGTAACTTTGTTTTAAAAGTCACGGGGAAGCATAATTAGGGGTCGACTCTTTTTCTGTGCAATTAATCATATGGTACAGTTTCAACATCTAGAGCAATTTGGTTGAAACTGTGTTTTTCCGGAACACTTCTGCGTAGGTGTTTCGTGTATCACATGAAGTAGTTTCAGTGTGTCAGGGAATTGTCACCCATTTCAGACAATTCCGAGTTGATGGTTTTGTTTTTTGTTGTGTTCAATTATGTCAGAATCTTGGCATCAGTTTTCCCCTGAAATGAATGTGGTTGACACTTAATTAACTGAGCAGTCGCAGACAGACAGTCTAATGAGTATTCAGTGTTCCTCCAGTAATCAACTAACCCATGAATAATTTGGTAGACTATTTACTTCCCTTTCATATCCCGCCTTTTTGAAACTTTACAATTTTCAGAACTGTGTATAAGTGAGTTTATTTGTGAGCGAGTGCTTAGCACTATTCAACCTCGGACCCTCTTACTCACAATCAAAGGAACGTGCCGAGACAACATCCTTTATGTCCCACTGTCTGGCATGCATGGATCACATAATATTAAACGCCATACGTCAAGCTGATTGAAATATGCATGAGTTACACTCAGCTATACCAAGTTCACTTTTTTACATTTTCATATATCTACCTTTGTCTAGTCAGCTCGACATGACGCCGAGGTGATTCATTTGAATTAAAACATCGGAGGACATTTATGCCGTTCACAAATTGGACCTGAAAAGTTTGATGCTAGTGATGTAGGCGAGATATCCCTCGGCCAACATGTTAACGTCATACCTGGTGCTATCATATTAACTGTCGTTTGATAAGGTGTTTTGTAAGGACGACTTTAACTTTTCTCAGATAAGTTAACAGGCTGTTAGATATAGAAATATTCAACAACAAAAAAAAACGATTTAGAAGTAAATGAAGTATAAACAGGGTAGTCTATTCAGTGGGTGTCGACATTCTAAACGGGAAATCTCAGTTGTAGTGGAACAGCTTTTGAACGGATCAATTTAGACTGAGCATGTGCAATCCCCAAAACATATCGCATGTTTAGAGCATACCTGACCTTGCGCGCCTGAAGACGACAACCAGACTGAACTACCATTTTTCAAAACATCATACCAATTTCTAGTCTGATAACCAAATTCTTTATTCTCTGTCGATCTCGCTGTATTCAGGGTATAGACGCCGCAAGTGTACAGAAGGAACATATTGTTTCCAGCGGTCGTACATATTAATTGACAAGTTCAGCGGATGCCGGGTCAGCTGACGTCCCGCTGAATTTTACAAATATGACCTACGGACGGTATATATTGATCAGAACTCAGATGTAACGATTGTTGTTAGCTACAGATGTTATACAGTGTGGTGTGATATTCAGTGTTTATTTTCCACAGTGTGTGTTCAACAAAAGCTACTATCCCAATGAAGACCACCTTACTTCGATCCGGGATTTCACTCAGTGAAGTCGATATTATTATTTCGGAAACTAGTGTAATCCCTAATCGTGAACACTGTATTTAAGGCAATCTACCTGAGTAGATTTCACTTGTGCTATATGTATAAACAACTCTGTTTTCATGTAAATGTTATGTAATTAGCCTGATGATGAATAAACAAGAACGAGCTTGTCCGCTAAACTAGTGTTTCCTGGTAACTAGCAATATCAGTACAGTGAGCTTGTTTATAGAGCACCGCTACAAGCATACGTACGAATTATTCGGATTTCAGTTATTCAGCCGTGGTCGTTGGGTCAAAACTACCTGAACTGATGGGGCCAATTTTTTGTCCGATCCATTCGGCTTACAGCTGGATGAGTAACGGAACTCAGCCTGGTTGATGTGCATTAGAGGTCACCTAAGTTATGTACGCTGACGTTCACTGAAATTTATCCATGACGCAAAAATACATATTGTGCGTGATCACATGCGAAATTAATGCAGTCTGCAAACGAGAAATTCAGGATGGTAAATCTCATATTGGAGCTTTTGTAATAATTGTGTCAGGAAAGATGTTGTCTGCCAGCGTGAGACACTTTAAACGATAACCAAATGAAAGCAACCTAACAGTCTTGGATTTCCAACTTAATTGTCTATTTCACATGCATTTAGTTAACTATTATCAATATTGTATACAGCTTTCATAATTTAAGAGGTTGAACAAAAATTTTCCGTTATGGGCGATTTGAGGAAAAAAAATATTGACGTACGTAGATGTAGGGTGAGGACCAGAACAATTCTATTACTATATTAAACAAACTTTGCATGACTGAAAGCTCAGAACAAACCCGTCTAAAAAATAATGACTGTTGACTTTCAATTCAACTAACTATTCACAGTTTCGACTGGAAAGTTGAAACAGAAGGTGTTCAAAATGGTAGGCGAATGTTTTATTAGGCCATCCTTTATTGTTGAAGGTCAAAATAGACTGGAAAAATTACAGGGCGTGCCCAATGTATTAAAATCATTCAGGCGAAGAGATAGGGTGGACAAATGAACTGTGTGTCATACCAGTCAGATACGCCTAGTTGATGGTGTTTATGGTCCGTTGACTTTCCTTAGTTATACAATGTTCATGAAGATAATACAGATGAACTTATCGAGAGTCGATGGGTAACCATACTTGCAACACTGGTATAGCGATTCAGCATATTAAAACTATTAATGTATCTACACAAATGAATCCTTGTAACACGCACCTTATCCGATGCATCACATTCACTGAATAAACCAGCTGCACCACGGTGTGCAAATCTATCTTGGATAACTGCCGTATTAAAACATTAAGTGCTTGATTCGTAGCACGGAAAAATTGAAGGACCACACACGCCGTCTGTTTGTTCAGGTTCAAACGGAGCGACCTCCACGGAAGTATGTTGGTTTTACTTCACCCTAGCTTGTAGAACGTTTACAAATACTCTGGATAGTTAAAATCAAAAATCACGCCAGCCACGCCAAACATGTCATGTTGCTGAGAGTTTCTAATAAACATGGAGTGAAACACCTGTGATCTACCACAACGTCATGTTACTTAATAGCTACTGTATCATGAGAGCCCAATTCATGGATAATTGGTCATCTGTAGTCCACCTTAGTGTGGTTTACTACGTTCAACCATGATATCAGGCATTCTTTCCTGAAACATCAGGGAACGAATAAACAGGGATACAATGTTTACGACTGCCGTTTTTTTTTAAACGTTTTTAATCCTCATTTACTCTTTTAGCATTCATATCGGTTCATCAACAATGTCCCGAAACTTGTCTCCGTGCACCCTTTTATATTTGTGTTCAAACGCTCACACAGTGAACATCAACTGCTTTTACTGAATGCATGAACCCGAAGTTTGAGATGCGCCTGTTGTTATTAGACCGGACCTGTTTTACTGATGCGATGCAAATCGTTAATTCAGTCATTCATCAGCAATTTCAGTGATGGTTGTACAACAACGTGTGTTTACACATGGGAATACTGAATGTGTTTTTGGGAATTTACTTCTCATGCTGGTAATATTTTGAACTAAAAGGCACATTCAAGCCCATTCATCTCTTTCCCAGTCTTTTGCTTGTATCACTTTTGGAAACGTCTTTAACTGGAAAAAGATTGACAAGCTACATAATTGTTTGCATTTGCGCTTCCTTCGCCGGTCTATTTTGTTGTGGTTTCAATAACGCTGGACATCCAGCTTAAGATTACCATTGTTTGATTGCTGGCCGTCAATGTCTTTTCATGTTTGGCTCATTTGAGTGGCATCGGTACACAAATATTGCTGTAAGTGGTTTGCGGAAAAACATCGGCCACCATTTCTGAATACATACCTGAAATATTAAATTGAGTGAAGGTAGAACACGTAGGATTTTAAAATTCCGCAATCATCTAACCGGTTTACATGTGCAATCATCGCAAAATAATATATGTGCAAACTGAGCTATATTCACAGATAATTGTACCTTTTACGTTCAGATAGACTTATCAGCTTTAACACGAATCAAACTGGGACTTAGATCTCTTTCTTGAAAGAGACATGTTATCACGTCTGTGTGATTGTGAATTTGTCGAGCAACTCGTTTGTGTTGATTGTGCATAAGCCAACTGCCAACTGTATAATCTACCACTAAGGTATGAGGGTTAGATTTTAAGTTTCGGCCGAAACACACCATGCATTAACTGTAAATCATGACAAAGCCAAAACACTAATCATAACAACTCTTTTCAAATAGAATTAGCCAGGAGGGCTTCATTTTCAAGCAGAAATGTTTCGACTTACTGTGCGCGTTGTTAAACTGGTATTATGTTGGCCTTTGTAAAGAGGAAATATCGAATGGATGTTTAAGATTTTACCTGACCCCTCAGGTTCGTCAACAAATTATTTTATGTTAATTGACAGAATATGATCGATAAATACGTTTAGTGATTAGTTTATAGTAAAAATACACATAACCTGAGCGAAGCTATTATATATCCTAAGTATACAGTGGTCTGTCGCTCATCCGAATATGAAAAACAAACTAAAAATCATTGGAACCAAACAGACTGAAACTGCCGCTGCTTAATCTCAATATCGACATAAACTGACTAACGAGAAACAAGCAAGGATCACGTGACGCTCTTGACAAAGGAAAAGCCAGTTAGTTGGGTATTTTTAATGTACATAGCATGAACGATTGATAGAGGATAGTCCAGCAGGGTAAAAATACCTCACCTAATGTCGCACCCTTCACAATTTGATGCTGTTGAAGTCGAAAGAGGGTTAACCTGCAGGTCCCAGAACTAGGATTTTTCGGAATAAAGGTCATACGTACCCAAAATAGCAGGTCTACAAAAATTACCTTTGAGGAATAGTGTCAGAGGTTCTAGATAATGTTAGGTACATAGGCGAAAATAGATTGGGTTTACCATATGACGCATTTTGAGACGAAATCACCAATAGTTTTTTCCTGAACGAGGACCCGAAGAAAGCCAGATATAAAGAGAGACTTGCAGTGGGTTATTCTGTCGTCTCATGATGACGAAATGTATGTCGTCGATCCATATGTGGTATACTTTTACTCGTTCATTAATCTTGGAGCGAACTCATTCGGTTGACAAAATAACTGCACGTTATTTGTAAGGTATGTTTCCGATTTATTGTCGAAAGACACGCTGTTGATCGTGGGTTGTTACAACACCCATAATTAATGCTCATTCACTGAGGAGGTGTCTTTTAACTGTGGGTTATTTTGAATTAAGATTTAGACTGTTTAATATGGATTCTGGTGACCATTCAATAAATTGGGTTCGTCAGACAAATAATAATCCGTAATAGACGGGAGCTGTCCGGATTTGTAATTTTCTCAAGGCTTTAGATACACCTGTGACGTCTTGTTACATCAAAGTACGTCTTATCATAGATGCATGAAACAAATTTCTTCATGAACATTGACATAAGGTCCACGTTTTGGCAACTTAATTTGGATAGGATTTCCAATAATCTCAATGCTTGTAATACCAAGACCAATCGTTACCTATGTCTACCTAACGAATAAGTCAAGAATTTATCATCTCACTCAGTCACTTCCAAAATCGACAGTTTAATACTTTATGGTAGAGAACTTGACAGACACAATATAAATTCGGCCAAACACCTTCAGTTGTTTGATTCACCAGCAGATTCACATAAATAAGGGAAAACATAAGTACTGGATATCCGCAATGGGGCTTCATGAAAATTTTTGTAATGCGAACAGGGTGGGAGTTTATTATTATTATTAATATCATAACATCCATGAGCCTGACCAGAAGGTACTGTGGTTCAAGTCGCCGCCCACCTCAACAGTGACGTGGAATATCCTAGAAGAAAACGTTACTAAAAAGAAGACTAAGCGGAAGAACTAGAAATGGTATGGATACAGGTACGCCATTGACTGCGATACATCGCCATCTCGGATAGCGTCTCTAACCAATGGTTTGAGTGATCACGAGGACCTCATCCAGGCAGGCCACACCTACCCACTTTGCTCAATGAGGCTGTCAAGGTCTTCATATTTCGTGACCATCTTTTTGGTTAACCACCAAGGCAAACCTCTGGGGATTGGCGTCTGTG
>LUCH01000065.1:164628-227412 GCA_013368495.1 Paragonimus heterotremus
CAAGTCTGTTGATATCTTTCTTATGAACAGGCCACGTTTGTGAACCATAGAACAAAATGGAACACACACAGGCATTACATACCCTTCCTTTCAGCGATTATGTGAAAACCCGATCAACAGTGACATTACTGATCTTCACTGGCACAAAAAAGTATCGTGGCCGAACTAGCCGAACAGTTTCTTTCGTATTTGGTGAGTATCACACATAACCGATAAGCCACTTTGTGAGTGGGTTGGATTTGATGTTCACCACACTACTTTCGGAGAAAAACAGATGACGGCGGCCATGACTAATGTTTTGGCTTACTGCCAACTCAGTCTATTCCTGAACTATTATTAATGAGTAGTTTGGTGAATTAACTAATTTAGAAGAGACACAATCGTGAAGAATCTGGGATTCCGGTGGATTCTAACGAACGAAAGAAACAGTACACACAAACACTGCAAGCGCTCTACTAGTCAAGTTACGAAGCCACCTTAGGAGCACAAGCATTTCACATCTGCATTCTGATTGCCACCCTTTATACTGTTTCATACGGTTTATGTACGCTGCTTCCGTCGCTGGTTCGAATCCAACCGAAAACCTGATTTTTCACCAATGGGCCTGAATCACCATATTTGCCAAGCATATCAATACTAATTGACTTTCTATGTTAAACAGGGTCTCTGATGGATTTTGGTATGAAGTATTCGATAAACCCTGCTGCATAGTCGATCCTTTGGATCATTTGGTGGATTCCGTATGTGGTGATGGGACTAATGGGTTACACAGTCCAAACATGAAACTTCCCAGTTCCTAGCACCACTATGCAGTTTGGGTGTTAGAACGTTTGCCGAATTTAATCATGCTATTCCTTACAAGTTAGTGTAAAAGCACTCCAGTTAGCCTTGAGTTGAGGCCGCTACAACCGCAAAAGTCCAATTATTAAAACAGCTAGCACAAAATAGGCACAGATAAGGAATGTCAGTGGCGGCTGTATCGTCAGTAAAACAACTTAAGTCTTATACATCCACAAAATGTCCATTGGTAATATCACGTTAAAATTCAGCAGTACAGCGTTTAAACGAATCTTTTTTAAAGACTGATGAGCGGGTTAGATCGTACGATTACGACTAAGTGTAGCATCGTAGCAGTGTATTTTTTTACGTCAATATGTAAAGAAACCTTTTACTTCGTACATGAAATTCTTCCTTCATTTCCGAGAAACACAATCATACAGTCGCTTATTGTTTGCAATATTCGCCTTATTATCTACGTGGCAGGAACCTACTTCAACAACGAACAAATGAATATCGTTAGAAACCTGCGGACTAAATTATGTTTGTGTTGAACTATTTACACACAGGAGGAGGTAGTTACCAAAAAACCACACCCTACTTCAGGTTGTTTTTCTTCTCTCATGTAAATAGGTTGGTCTGAATTGATTAGTCACTTGGTGAGCAGGTGCAGTACGAACTGACTATGGTTCACTAACCAGTCGTCATATTAGTTGTTACCGCTCTGGCTGTAAATTAAGCGGCATACAATTAGGATCCACCTGACTAACACACTAATGTTTTTGCTTTGTCCAACTCATATCCAAAATACTAGAAGTGAACGAGCTGTTGACAGAAAAGACTGTGTTGCCCCAAATGATTCGACTGAGTCTCACTGATTTCTAAAACATCTGTGAATTGAGGTAATGTTTCGATAGAAAACTATCACCTCTTTTCTGATTGGGGAAATGCATCCGATTCTGAACAACTGAACAAATTTTCGGATACTACGAACGGTAGTCAGTTCAAATATGCCAAATGTTGCAAACACCCTTCATATAATCAATGAAATTCTGTCGATAATCACACGACTGAAGCACACGTCCTACTTCCTAACGTCCTGTTACTGTACTTTTATCAAACGACAACCAAAAAATCAATTTCAGCAACTTTTTAATTTGGCAAAGGATTTCTTTTAACTCAGTCCTAGAACATTGTTTACGGTCGGCTACAGAGGTCATATTCAAACAATGGGCTTAATGATATGCGTTCAAAAGCACTTAAGGCTAATCGTGGTGTAATTCGCCATACCAACTGAATAATGCTGTTACGAAACGGAGTGGACTTTTAATTTGACGGAGGGACATGATCGGTTGCTCGGCAAGAACATAATCCGAACCGTGGGGAAATTCTGAAATGCCGGCAGATCGGGTTGCACATTTCATTGACTATAACAAACTTGTTGTTAGAAACGGGGTATTTTTTGTAAACGAAATGCTTAAGCACTTTTACGTAGTGCTCTCTGGAGTAATCTTTCATACACTCTGATTACATGTCGAATTGTAACTAACCTTAAACGTGAAGGTGACGTTAACACAAAATTGTTTCTGAACACAAAAGGGGAATTTGAACGCCAGGTGATCAAAGCCCCAACGAACTCAGGAATATGTTTTCAGCTGTTTCAAAAATCCCACTAAATGCGTTATAACCTTTGACTTTGTCGTGTTGGGTTTCAATATGTCACTGATGACTGCGAGTGCCTTCCAGCCCCCTCTGTGCACACACCTGGTGTTTGTAGTTGTGTTCCAAGCCACCACGGAACAAACTCCTTGATACAAGTAGCTAGTTGTCGGTTTGTCCCTGTGGTATAGCTCACACTAGAGCTACACGAATGTATGCATAAACAATAGGATGTGACAGAAGTAGGCTGTTCTTTCGCAGCCGAAGAAATTGAGAAGTCTCTTGTTTGCTGTATTACACATTTTTACAGTAATATGGGATAGGGATACGTCAGCTGTTAGGCGCCTTTTTTATCACTCTTGACCAGCCTTCACCTAGAGATCAGTGGTTCAAATGTACTGTCTTCTTTGGTATTGTTATCTGTGTTTTTGAAGTGATGGCGTCGCTATGCTTCTTGATAAGTTGTAGTGAGTGCTTGCTGGTCAACATGGTACTAGTGGGTGTGCTCAATTTTAGTGGTGAACCCTGTTCCGTATTTATCCTCCTCGGTTTACGGAAGGGCGTTCAAACTAGGCCTCTGTTATATTGCACGGGACAGAGCTTCCGGGGTAGGCTTTCTGCAGATGGATCTTCCTATCATATTATTTGATCTCTCGACACCTGGGATGTCGAGGAAGGGAAGACAGTTGCTTACTTTGTTCGCTCTATTTAGCCGTAGTGTTGGGTGTGTTTGAGTGAACTCAAGAATAACACGTTTGAATCAAGAGAATTGTCAAAAATGGCCAGGAGGTCGTGCTTGTGCAGTAATTGTTTGGACAAGCTCTCATATAATGTACATTCTACCTTAGCCGTAAATAAATCAGCGAGGAGTGGACTCAGGGGACTGTCCATTGTAACTCCGTCCACTTGCACGGGAGCACACGTCTGGAAATAGTTCAGATTGTGTGTGCACAAGAGTACTGACTGTTTGAGTTCGAACGTTTAAATAAAAAAAGGAACGTTGATAATTAGAATAAAACTGCGATTGTATCCTGCGGCGGAATAGTGGAAAACGACTTCACAGCGAATGAACACATCAGTTTGTTTCGAACATCTGGACCGTTTACACAGATCAATTTCAAGATTGTCTTTCACATTGTCTATATATGCATATACAGCCGGTCGACAATGACTCGGTATGGATAAATGCAAAATTACGTGTTGAGGTGCCAGACGTTCGGATTGTCCGGAAACATGCAAACAGATTCGATGTTACTGAGGTACTTGTCAAGAAGACCATTTCAAATTTCAGCCGTGGACGTTTGTGACCAATACGACTGAAGTCGTTGTTAACGGGCCAAGTGAGAAGAAGTCTCGATGGGAGACACCAGAAACCGTTCCCTTATTTAGTGAAATTCATTTTTAGGATTTCCGTTTTAGCAGTCTGAAAATATTTGGAATTTTGAACATCTGACCAACGGTCCGTAGTATAGCCATTTCAAAAGGAAGGTGAAATCAGTTATCAAAGCTGTGAATAGCTATGCAACTTTAGAAGAACCAAGTAGTTTTAAAATCATTTTTAAGAATTCCCAAGCAACGGTAGGTCGGATAAGTGTTACAAAAACGTTAAATGAACCACAAGCATAATAGCCATTCATGTGCACACGGTTCCTGCAAAGAATGGACCACCTTCCAAACGTTCCACGATAGCTAAGTGATTGGCGTGTGTTTCTGAATCCTTCTCTTCGTGCATACTGAGTTAAACTGAAATTTGCTAACTAGACAGGAAGTGCATCCAATCTTAGACAGAGCAGCTGAACCCACAATCGAGGAACGGCGGACGCAAGAAGGTGGGCAGACGGAAAACGAATGAGCTTGTTAATAGTAGATTGCATACAAACAACTCAGTGCGTATTATCTTTGTGATCCAGCCGGTGATTAAACGAAATTCATCCGAAACTATTTCGTCCTTGTACAGTGGACAGAGTTCAAATAGCAAAATGTGAAAAGGTTGCAGGGATCAGCACAGAACGAGCAGAATAATATTCAGAAGAAAACACACACATCACGCTTGCCCTGAGAAACACGGGATCAGGACCAATCGGGAAACATGACATGGATAAACAATAGCAACTCCTATTTTCTTCTAGCCACATAAGCGTTCCTAACAACGAAGGTCGTCTGGACAATAACAGATTATTAATCTTCCTGATTTTCCACACTCCATTCCCACGCTATTGTACATGAAAGTTTTAAAGAACACTATCAGATTTTAAATAGCAGCACACAGCAGTTGTTTGTACACTACTGCCAACTTTTACTCGTTTGTTTATTAATAGTAAAACCTATTAACAAGCCAGCTTTTCGATATATTTTTTGAGTGGCTCCGGTTAGTTGTTACCCAGCGATAGTCAAGCCGCGGCGGGTATTCTCTTGCTCATATTGGCCCGAAATAAGTTTGAACCGAAACATCGCTCGACATATGTATTCGTTGTTTTGAACGCTTTTGTGCTCTTTCGGTCGGCTACCCGTCGAGACGCAGCGAGAAGTATTTTATAGTCATGTAGGCAAAATGTACTCGTCTTCTTGGTTTTCATAATTGCATGCATGCACCAATCGGTAAGTATGAGGAAACTGACCGAAAAGCTTAGCCGGAAGCGAAAACGCCGATCAAATTTGACGGATGTTCGTTTTATAATGCAACAATAATATTCTATATATGAATCAGCATGATTACTTCCATTATGACCTGTCGACAATTTGACCTGCGCATTCAGTTTACTAAGTCGATCAAGAACTAACTGGCTGGTAGTGGTGCTGCGATATGTCAGAGTCAATTAAAATCAGGTGCGTTGGTTTGTTTTACCAACATCATTGAGCAGTAGTTAAGCGATACAGCTAATGTCTGCACCTAACTTAGTTTTTATATATTGAACTGCCTGGTTTACGTTCTTTTGGACAACGCACCTTTTATAATCAATAATCAAGGCTAACTGACACCTTTCCCCCTCAAATGTAAGCTAGTGAGGTACATCTGTGGAAAATCTACCCTGCGGCAACCATATATAACATTTTGCAACAGAGTATTACAAATAACAAGGTGGTTGTGTTTTACAGCATAAACAAAAAACGTTAAATTAGATTTAAGTAAACCTGGTAAATAAAACATTAGCACAATAAATAAATTTATTATAAAATTGAAACAAATACTAGGCCGTTTATTATCTTCTACTGACGATAATAGTTCGCCACGTTCTGAAATGGTTCCGTGAAGAATTTGAACTTGAGGTAGCGGTTTTTGTTAATGTTGCACTTGATATTATGTGACTGCATATACGTGATGTGTATGAACTCTAAATGTCGAAACTAATGTGGGACACGCAAAAATGGTCGGTCTGTAGTAGTTTTGCGCACTATGTGTACGAAACTGAGCGATGTATGATTCACCTAGCATTTAGTCGCTCAACGACACCAAAAACCTTTACTCCAATATGAAGATGAGAAAGTAATCAGACTTTCCTTGAATCTGGCGGTCATCCTTTCTCAGAGGCAGTCTTTTGGGAGTGGATTGCTTTATACTGCTTTGATTGCAGTCGGAGTTCGTTTGCATGTCTCTAAAATGTGACCCAACTTGGGCGAAAATTGCGTTTGTCAAAGCGACTCTGTTTAGAGGATATTCACAATTTGCGACTATCCGTTTTTGAGTCACGGACGGTCCGGTATGGAACCGAAAATAACCGCTAATGATAAACAAATATATTAGACTGGTTGAAACTTTGCAGGCTAAAGAATGTACGCAGTGATTATTTAGTCCTGAGCTACCGAGGCTCCGGGGGTTAAATTACGTGGATTGTAAGAGGCAGAAATCGGTAAGCAATGAGGTGCTCTTCAAAAGTGTTAAAACTCATGTGGACATGAATCCTAATGAAGACATATGATATGAAAATGTAGGAGAAATATAACCCAGACATACCAGCTAATCGTAAAACAAGTGCGTTTCAATCTGTGGTGGATTACTGGCCCCAGTACCGGAGGTTGCATACTGTTTTAAATCTGTCTGGCCGAATGTCTGAATGGTGTCATGAACTAGCATTGAAAATGCGTACATCCGGCCTTTGTTCAAATTCATTGGTCTCAAAAATAACTTCCACAAGAACTGATTTGAGACTAGTTAACCGGCATTTTCAGTCGTCCGCTCTATGGCCAACGATCCTGTAAAGCACAATCTTGATTAATATTTTGAGGTTTAGGTTTTGTACACTCACAACGGGCAGTTCACTAAGTTAATACCATTTTTATGTTAAAGTAACCCCTTGAAGGTTCATGGTTGAACAGTTTTATACAGTGCGTTGTTTTGGCTAAGGCGATTTGCGGGACGTCTCGATTTTTTTCTGCACTTAGTGCCTATGCAATAAGAATGTGGTAAGTTGTTGCGGTTTCCTTATACTTGTCCATATATAAACAAACACACCACCTAGATATATGGTTGGATCCAGCCTGCATCCGGTCAGCTGCACGAGGGCTGGAAATATTTGGACGATATAACAGCTTTCCCCAGTTTCACAGCATGTATACTTGTACGTGTATCAGCTAATTGTGCGTGTTGAGCTAGCAAATGAGATTAGTGGGGCTACTGAGTTAGATGCTAACTCATGCAGATCCCGGTTGCTAAAGGACTTTACATGCGTACAGCCTGAAAATTTAGTAATTAAGTTTGACAGAATCACCCCTCAAGCGGTCATCTCTCTCCCAGTTGAAGAGGTCCACTGGTAATATATTTAACGGTTGAGAACCGGGTCGCCTGTCTCTTGCAGCCACCTCTTTCCAATACATGTAAATACCTCACTTTAGGGTCGCTGTCATCTTGTAACCCTGTACAACTGTTTTGGAACATAAATATATATTATTACTAACAATACCAGTGTTATTGTTATAAAACATATCACTTCTTACTAGTCACTTGTTTTCTGGTTTATCTCCATCCTCTATGGGACAAATTATATATCACAGTATTTGACAACCCACTTCTGAAGATTTTTGCTTACAGACATTCCATCAGATTTGCATTCAAATTTCGTATGAACATATTTTGTGGTAGTTTTACACATATGATAAATTTTCAGCGGTGAATATACGTTTCCAAGTAACAGCCTGATCTCTAAGGCCTCCTTAAAATAATTGCCAGGGGATGACTAAGTTAGCTCTGCGTTGAGTTATTCGATGAGCCTGGCATATCAATCAGTTCCCGTCTTTTCGCTGTTCGGGTCCGGGTGGGAACATGTAGAGCGAACGCGTTTTGTTCAGGAGACCATTCAAAGTGAGGCCATCAGACTGAATTGTCTTTAAGTGCGATATTTATTGACGTGTGCACTTGACTTAATTTGACCTTGAAAACGAAAATGCTAGTGTCCTAAATTTTCTGTCAGCAGAGCTCACAGCATTCGTTTTTAACGGTGCTTAGTCCATTTTGTGATAATAACGGACCATAAGCTTACTTTCATTGCACAACATTTGTCTGACCAAGGGCCATTTCAGAAGATAATATCATTCTCTCCGATGGGTCACCACGTCATCCCAACACTGAACACTTCCCCTTATTCCCTTTGTCGTTGAAACGATGCAACGTATGTTGATATGATACTGCACAAGAAGCCATAAACAAATAGAACGAAGAGAGGTGTTTGTGTGGCACCTCGTTTGCCCTCGTTATGTCCCAAGTCACAGTCAATGCTCCAATGGCTACTCGTCATACTTTCAAGCCGATAGATTTTACTGAGTCATAGTTGATTATATTTTATTACAGAATAAAGTTCCAACGCTGTTCAGGGCTTTGAACAAACAGAATGTATACTTTGAACCATTCGTTGTACTGTTGCTAACGGCTTGCCACTGTTGTTCATTAGTATGGAATCCATTTGGTTAAACGTTCGTTGCTTTCCAGTTTCTTTGCATGCATTCGCAATTCGACTAAGTATATCAGTCTGAGATATATTCGCTGCTTAATTTTAGCGATATATTTTTATTCAGATCTTTAACAGACATTCGCCCGTTAGGTTTACAATTTTCATCCGCTCGTTCGGATTACACAGCTATATATTTGGACAACATGTAAATCTGGTTTTAACTGACTGCAGTCTAAAACCGATCCATGATCAGTTAGATAACATGGCTTACCAGGACGCTCACCAGGTGATACATTTTGACATAAGACAAGTCAATCCGATAAAATGGGTTTCACAATGAACGACTAATGACGAAGCAGATCGACCACACTATACTGGTTTAAATAGCTAGAAATATCGACGGAAAACTTTTGACGCAGTCAAATTTATAGGAAGATAATTGAAGTGGTACTAGCCAGTAAGTAATGTTACTGGGAAGATCAACTCTACCTGACGTAAATAACTCGTCAGATCATTATACGGAATCCATTATCCTATCTTTCATATAGTTAACCTAATCTCATCTACTTTTCCAGAGTCCCTACGAGTTTTTCTTTTTTTGAGCACGTTCCCAAAGGCAAACTTCTCGAGTGCCTTATCAGTTATTGTAGTTTTATCCGAATTATTCACCGATTGTAGAAAGAACTACCTGAGACTGCCTTATCCCTTCGGTTTTGAGAGAACGACATAAAACTGTTGCTTCCAATGCACATATCATTTTTATTTGCCTGTAGGAAATGCAGTGAACTGGTTGTCGTTTCTTTTTGATATATATGTGAATAGTTCACTGACATGCGATTGTTCAACTGCTGGGTTTCTACACAAAAGATAAGGAAACTGCAAGCAGTATCTGAATTTCTTAACATCCAGAATAGGTCCGGTAGGCTGAAAGCAGTTGACCATCCGCATTAACCATACGAAATGATTCACAATAAGATAGTAACCAGCGGTTTTCAAAAAAGTGACGGTAACGTCAACAGGATGAAACTAGGGGAAATTTAAGTCTGGTGTTTACCGTTTGAGGTGAATATGGTCACTACATATAGATCCTTTCAGAAAGTCAATTTTCGGCATCTTGCACTAAACAGACTAACGCAAACAGTATGTGAAATTGTAACCCATGAAGATAAAACATGATGAAGTCTGTAGTCGTTTTATCGATGGAATTATTCTACTGTTAGCAGTACAAACATTTTCGGAAAATGACATTCTCCCGATATTAAGAATGATTGGGCTAAATTTGGTAAGTGCAAAAATATACACAGACTAGTTTGATTTGTATTCCAGTTTAAAGTGCGTATTATGTCAGAATTAGTTTATACCGTTTCATTAAAGATGTTTTTCTAAATGATTAACTTTGGTAACCGGAAACAAAGTTTTCTGCAACAAAAGGTCTAGCATGAAATCAATGGAAATTACTTGAGACAGAGATGAAACTTACTGGATGTTCACTGTAGGAAAGAGCAAAACTGCGCCATGGCTTATCCAATGCTGCCTCTAATTAACTGTAACGTTAACAGTACATTACTTGCCACTTTTAATTGTGAGGGTGGGATACAAAAAAATAAATGTTGCCTCAGATGTGATTGGTCAACAGACGATAGACAAAACATGCTGTTTAAACCAATCAGGGAGGCAAGATCGTTACAACAATGTTTCTCCCGGAACATTTCAGCTCTGACTCGAGGGGAACGCATGTGAGGTTATGCAACTGCATGAGTATCCTGCCCTACCGTTTATTCTATGATCAGTCTGGTTTTTCGCCCGGTATGCTTTCATGATGGTTGTGAAGTGAACGGAAGATGTCAGTTGATGAACAGGTAAAATGCTGTGTAGAATCTCCTATAATATGAACGTTTTCCTACATTTCTTCAATAGCATGATGCCTTATATCACTGGATAAAAATATCCCTACTGAAAAATCGGCGAAGTAATGACATACCTGATAATAATAAGATAGATTGAAATGATACTGTTCTGGTCTAAATTTAACAGTTGTATAGTGAGAACATGATTTACCTAAATGTATTAGTGAATAAATCTGTATTGCTGGAGAAATTGCAGCGTAACCCTATTAACAGTTACAAATCTTTGAACAAATCCATTAAGACAACAAGGAAAGCAAAAGAATGCTATGCTCTCCGGGGTAAATTCTTGCATAATATAGTCACATCTGCTAGGCTACCGAAACTGAACCTCAAAACAAAGCTCCACAGGGGAAAAGCTCCGGTTATGTGGATTACGGAGGCATATAAATGAATGAGAAATCTTTGAATACTGTTCACTATGGCGATCACAACGTTTGTGGGCCCTTTTGTTGAGTGAGAAGAAAGGGTTTGCAAATTATTACCCAAAGCTCCTGTCAGCCAGTTTTCACGAACGTGTCAAATAACACCGGTCGAAACATTTAAACACCTAGAATGGGACTGATAAATTAGAAGCAGCCTCATCGTCATATGTGCATATAATCCAAACGGGACAAGAAGGTGCAGTTTATGATGCATCTTGAGATTTTTCGGAGCAACTGACCTGTCAAACGCCAAATCTTTTCTATGTTCAGCCGCAATTGTTGCTGACGTTGTCATACATTTATATTCATCAATCATTAGTAATCATTGAGCGACAAGTCCTGGGTTATATAGCTGAATCGTTATTGTATAAACGATACGTTGAGGCTATTTTAATTTTTACTGACGTCACTTATTTTGACTTGTTTTTCAACTCCCTGAGTAATATCAACTCCAAGCTATCTCATGGTGTGGAATCGCACGATAGTTTAGCTTTTTTGGATGCACTCATTACTAGACCTGCGAATGACACGTCGCAGTCTTCGGTTCACCGCAAAATGACACAGAGTGGTCAATATCTTCAGTTTTCCAGCTTTGCTCCTATTGCATACAAACGGGGTTTGGTTGAGACACTGTTTCATAGAGCCAGACGTATTTGCATCCTCGATACACTGCAGATGTAACAAGAATTGCTGAGACAAACGTTGCTAGCAAATGGATACCACGATAAATTCACAACGGGCACATAGTACAGTGAAGAAGAGCACTGAACCCATACTGACAGCTCAAAAGAAAGATGTTTTCGTATTCATGCCATTCAAGAGTGACCGTTTAGCCAACGACATAAAGCACAAATTAAAGTCTGCTCTGGCTCGAACGTATGCGGCTACGCAGTTACGCTTATTTCAAACCACCAGAGGACTAGCTCTCCGCAATCGCGAATGTAGCTTGCCAAACTCTTCTGCCTCCCACGTTGTTTGCCAGTTCACTTGCAGTTGCAGTGACGTTTACATAGGCAGAACAGATCGACAACTATTTCAGCGAGTCGCCGAACACATTCCGAAATGGTTGAAACAACACATGACGCACCAGCCTCAACCTGTTGCACTGACGGCCCGAAACCCAAGGTCATTGATTGCTAAACACATCATGACAACAGGTCACCAAGTTGACCCATTAAACTCATTCAAGATACTGTTGCGCAATCGAAATCCGAAGCTGTTAGCTTTTTGTGAAGCGATGCTCATCCGAACTTACCAGCCGAAGTTTTGTGCACAGAAGTGGTTGAGGCAATCTATCGGGTTGCCATGGTCGTGATTACGTAATAGTTGGTGTGCTTGTATGTGTGTCTAATCCCTGTCTGTCCTTATCTGTATGATGTATTTAACTTGAATGTTTTACGTTTGCGACTGATGAGAGTAAATGAAATGTTAACATATCGCAATATGTGTCTTCTTTCTGCTCTAATGAAGTGGTTAAAGGAAAATCAGTGTTACGAAATTCATCATACTTTTCCTTCATTTTCACACCCGTCCTTCTCGTATTCTAAGTCGTAAATTCCAGGCTGTGTGTGGTTTTCGATAAGCATAATATAAAAAATGTTTGACCGAAGTAGGTCAGGATATTTTCATTTTCAATTTGTTTTTCACTGATCCACTTTTACTTCTAACTAATTGAAGCACTAATCAGAACCCCTGGCAAATTTAATCGTACAAAGATGGGTTCCCTAGAAATGAGCACCGAGTAAAAATGTTATTGAAACACGCTCGATGGATTGTCAATAGGCAGTTGTTTTTTAATACACTGCGCTGAAGGTATTTTTATAATAAATTCAAAATAAATTTGCTGCTTAGTGACGAGCTAACGTGAAAGCTCCAGGCTATCTAAATGTCGACGCAGTCCGATTGGAAGGTTACCTGCCACAGAGAAACAGACATTTCCAGTTGCAGTTCCAAATTCAGCCAAAGCCCGTGTTTTCTACGAATAGTTCGCTGCTCAGTAGATATGCCATACTACCACGTTCAAGGTAGAGCGTTAATAGGCTTGAAAATAATGAGTGGAATTTGAAAACTTGATTAATTCGCTTGATATCATATATTTATACACACATAAACCAACAAAGATTACCTCACATGTCTCAAGTTTTGCCAGACGCTGAAACGAACGTACACAACCAATGCACAACTTACACTTTACATGCGCTGACCAAAAGCACTTTCCTCATTGTGACATTGACTGTTGTAGTCCAGTAATTAAGAGGTATATTATACGTAGTACAATTATTCATCGTATTTAAGAAAAAGAGGAATTCCCGATTGGTCATAAGGACCGATCGGATGTAGTTTTGTGCCTCAGTTCACCTATGAGCTTTTATGAACCTTGAGAAATTTGTACATTAAAGCAGGTGGCAAATTAGTTACTTAAACAGTTAACCAGAATTCGTTGTAGCTGTTTGCAACATTCTCGTTAGTCCTAAATTAACGCAATAAACGTATAAAAAATTGTGTTTTCCCTGTGCCATACTTTTTTGAACATTTTTAAAAATTACAACTTGTTTAATCAGTTCATTCTTTTGGATGGTTTTGTATTGGTTGTCACGTTTTATGACATAATTTCTCGTGCCGTGGTCGGAATGCACCAAGTTTCATGAAATTGTTACGGTAAATCTTGTGTTCTCCGTTTATTTTTTTTGCATGTAGAACGTGGTTGTTGTAAACTATGTTGGAATGGCACTGGAAATGCAGTCGCGAAAGTTTTTTTGGAGTACCTTTTGCGACTATTTGGCTGTGTTCAAAATTATTTCTATATCTACAAAACATTAGATTGGTACATCTGACACGATAATTTTTTATCTGATCACGAGTTAATTGATCTTCTCAAATAAAGTTTGTTTGGAGTCACCGATAGACCGAATCATTGTTTATCATACATACTTGTTTTCCATAATGCCTTTGGAATTTTTATTGCATTTCACTTCATGATATGTACACCAAATTAGCATACACGCGCGCATGTACATCTGCGTGTTTATCCATATACGAGGGGGAGTCAAAAAGTAAAGCCATTTTCTATCGGACAGGTATAATTACCAACACAGGAACATGTATTATACATCAAAATAAAGCTGGTCCTCTGTGGATCACATCTCTACTTCTCAACGTAGTCACCGTTACGCTCAATAGCAACGTTCCACCTTTGAATGAGCGCATGTATCTCTGCCTGGTTGCGGTGATGATGAGTGGCGCCATTCCATTGACTGCCACTTTGATTCCGGTTCATAATAATGAACCCATGTTCCATCACCTGTTACGAGCCTTTGAAAGAAGGTGTTGTCTCTTTGACTTTGTTCAAGAAGTTCAGTGCAGGCAGTGACCCTGTCAGTCTTGCGTTCGGTAGTCAGCTCTCTCGGTATCCAGCGCGCACGAACTTTTGAAAAGCCAAGTGACCGGACTATGTTGTGAGCATTTCCATGGCTCACTCCAAGGTTTTCTGCCAAATCATCAAGAGTTATACGCCTGTCTTCTCTGATCAGAGCATCTGCTTTTGCTTTAGTGACAAGATTGACAGACGCGGATGGACGGCCAGAACGGGGTTTATCGGCTACGCTCATAGTTCCAAACTTTTCATCTTTCAAACGACGAACCCACCTGCATACATTGCTATAATCTACAGTATTGTCCTCGAACACATTTGTTGATCGTCTGTGAATGTTCATCCGGGTTACCCATCAGCAACAAGGAATTCAATCACTGCTGTTTGCTTTTGATGCAACTCTACGGGGGCAGCCATTTTGAATTTTCCTTGTGAGTCTAAAAACATGAAAAGTAAGAAACAAAATATTACATAACGTAAACGATATAATCATTTATAACTGGGAAAAGATTCAGGTAATTTTATGAAAACTTCACCAGAATTAAACACATTAGTATTACTTTTTGACTCCCCGTCGTATATATACATATATAAATATCAGGTTGTAGCACCGCGTAGACGAGACTGAAACGAAACGGAGCTACACGAGACGAATTGGAGTGTTATTGGCAGGATGTAGCTGTAAACGTTTTGAATGGGATGGAAAGTACATTAGAGAAAGTGAGCTGAAGATTCCGTAGTTATCAGAATTTGGATTGAAAACATTTTTCCTGGGAAGTAAGACCTAAACAGGCGGCACGTGGCATTCACAGATAACAGCTTTTCATCTACACAGCCGGAATAAATCACGAAGGAAAAGTAACCAAACTGACTGAAGGAAATATGAACGGTTGAGTGGATGCTCATTCCACCGAAACATACATGATGTCCAAAATATCGAACTTCTTGACTTGGTGTTTCTGTCTGTATTCGCACAGCGTGCACTGGAAAACACGAGTTAATAATACGATCAAAAACGAATCTAGTAGACTGCTCCAATTAGTTACTGCTTGCCTCCAAAAACGTGTTAGCTCGAAGACAGTGATTCTCTCTAAGCCAACATAAAGTCATCAGCGTTTGTTGTTGCTTGATGAGGATTCCCCATGCTGAGCAACCAAAATGGATATTACAACAAAATTTCATAACTCTCATGTATAACAGCATTGTACTTTTTATTAAGGAGGTGAAACTCAAGAGGTACGGACGAAAAGTTCGGAGTTTGTACAAAAGATGAACGCAAACTTCTGAGTCAACTTAGCGGAAAACCTTCATGAAGATTACTCTAACACTAATTATTCTAGTTCCAGATAATGTTTCTACTTCTCGATGTGTTTCCGATAGACGGCAGTTTAGCTTTATCCGTAAGGAGTGATTTTGGATTTCTTTCACCCGGGGTGACACTGAGAGGTATTGAGTAGGCTGTAGTTACATGCACGTGGTCCCATCAAACAATAAGCCGCATTGTGTAACCCAGATGCGCAGTTCATTTCAGTCCGCCAAGGATGCACAGTCTCTGTCATCTTGACAGCAGTGCACCATAGTTTCGTACGATACTCATAGGCAAGCAACTAGTCATCGAAAACAACATTAAACATGTGACACATCCTTATTGTAACAAGGCCAACTGGAAAATACTAAGCAGCCTCACAACAGAGGATCGACTATTGTGATAGCCTATCATCCACGAAAGCAGGAAATCCTCCCTGTCTGTTCAGGATGGCTATACTGCACTTTTCAACCACATTCGCATACAGCAGGTGAATTTTGATGTGAGTAAATAAGTTGGTTTCACTTTTGTATATTCCAACAACAGATTTCATCCCATTCAAGATGGAAAATTTGCTTAGCAACTGTACACTCGGGAGCCATTCGTGAGGATGGGTAGAAAACCAAAGTGAATAAAATTGTTGAAATATCATAAGGGTTCCGAAGAAAAGTGGTTGACTCAATAGGAGAGGAGATTGCTTATTCGACAGAGTATAGACTGAAGCCTTAACAAGGGAAAATGAAGTGCAGATGTAAAAAACATTCTGTCTTTTGGTGTGAAACAAAATGAACCCAAAACAGAACACCGAAAATTGAACACGCGATAAAAAATCAAACGGTCCCGTGATCTGTTTATAAACAATAGAACTTATCACCAAGGAATTATATTTCTCTTTCAGATCTGTATTTTTGCTTGTCAGCTGGGTGCCAATCGCAAAATTCAACACACAAACGCTAACTCAAAGTTTTCTTGTTGCCGTCATATGCACTTCGAATCACCCATTGATTCAAGTGCTTTTGAGACGCGAACACAAATTAGACGGTGGAAATGTTTATGAAAAGTAAAAGTATTCTCTTACACACAGAAGGAAAAAAATATACACTCATCATTTAAAGTAGTGTTTTAGTCACACAAATAACCTGAGCTGTAAACGTCAACCAGATCAACCAATTAAAGTGACACAAATTATTTTTATGTGCAAGAGGAGAATCTACAACAGAAATTGAAATGTACTGCATGTGACAACAGATACAAGCTGCTGAATTCCACAAACCTTGTTATAGATCGTTAGAAGTGTTTACCCTTGTCACTGCCCGGACTAAAACGCTAACCACGCTTTCCTGCGGAAATCCTGTTCACCACTGCGTCATTGACCTCACACTAGGTACTACTGAAGTGTTTTATGCAAACGCACAAGCACATTTATTTACAAGTTTGTAAGTGTTTTTGTAAGCTAAGATTGTGTGACAGACTTGTCAAGTGACGGGGTAACTATCTTTTTTGACGTCCTTCTACAGTCAGTGATCCGGACTACATTTCAAGTTGAAATCACGGAAGTCACTGTTGATGTCGGATTATATTTTGGTTTTCGATAAGTTTTATATGATTTCTACAGTACACTCTGAACACCCTTTATAACTGATCATTAAGTTAACGTTCTTATCAGTTTCTCAGGAAGTTTGTTTTGAACTGAAGTATCCCACTCCAATTTCACTCTTGTCACTGCTCATCAACAGTATATATCCACGTCGACATCTTTTATAATCTTGCAACAACAGATTTAATTGATTTATATGACCTGTGAGAAGTGCAAGAAAATGGGAAGATTTTCGGCCGATCGGCTTGAGTTCAAATTGATCGAGATTGTTTCTCTAGTTGACAAAATCAAGCAATTTCATAGTTTAGGCAATAGAACTTGTAAATCTCTGCCATATTAGATAACGCAGCACAGATCAGTGGGCTGTTAAGTAAATTCCTCCGCCATATGATGAATATGAAGAGGATGCGTTTACGAGACTTGACAAAGTTTACTGCGATCACACATTACGAGATTGAAGATATATCCACAAATATCTCACACACTGTTTATTAATTAAATATGCATTAGATGAACCTATTTTGATAATCTGCCAACCTCAGAAGAGTTTGGTTGTTGTCCAGCCAAACTGTCCGTCACATCAGACACGTCCTTGTTGATTTATTGCCTATTTATTACAATTTATTCAATTGCCGGATACAGTTGGTCACTTTGGTGAAGATTATTCCTCGAATTACTATTGTGTGCATGCTGTGCGATCATGCTAATCACTGGATAAGCTGACATTTCGTCTGAGCATCGCAGATGACTGCGATTAATTATTTTTTTGTCAAATGGACATTACTCGATTTATGGTGCAAAATAACGTACAGCTAAACATGTCTAACTTTGTCTGTAGTTTACATATATATACTGGCTTCAATATCTCCAATTCGGCATGCAAAAATGCTCAGTCCACAATCAAGTTTGTATTGGCTTGTCAAACCCAGTCATTGCCTCCATCATACATCCCTTGATGCAGTCACTGCCGGTAACCGCTGTTCTGCTTTCAACACTTGTGTAAGCGACCCTATTCTTGGTCCTCGTTAATAGATCATTTTCACCAGTGGTTTTGCGGATGAAACATTCTTGGAAAGGCAAATACATTGGAATACGCTTTCATGAGTGATAGGAATAAGAATAACAAAGACAGTACACTGAAATTGCACGATTTATGTCCGGACAAATTTCGCTGCACGTTTACGAGTGCATACTACAAACCATTTACATATCAGTGGGAAAACAAACAAGATACCAGAGTAAGTCAGTTGTCAGAGTTCACAATCATCGTCAATACCAAGGTAGTGACAACCCTACAAACGGTAGCTAGGACTATCAATGTAGATGCGGAGCATCCTACATAGGCAGGATTGAGCACCAGTTGAGAACCAGGGTCATGGAGCACATCCTGAAGTGGGTCAAGAAACAGGTCACGCAAACACATGACGTCACAGTTGCACATAGAAACAGAGAGCCTGCATCATCCATTGCACGTTTTATTTTAATGACGTAACACCAATGCGATCCCACAACGGCATTTCGCGTTATCTAATCAACGTCACACAGGCGACCATTGCGCTATGCTAAAGTTGTTGCAATCGGAAAGTTCAAACCCGTGTTGTGTGTTCAGAGACAACTGTTTGTATGGTTGTCACTACCTTGGTAGTGACGATGATTGTGCACTCTGACAACTGACTTTCTCTGGTATCCTGTTCGTTTTCCCACTGATATATAAATGGTTTGTAGTATGCACTCGTAAAAGTGTAGCGAAATTTGTCCGGACATAAATCGTGCAATATCAGTCTACTGTCTTCGTTATTCCAATTATTGGCGGGGAAAGTGTTTCAAGGCTAGGAATGTGTTGTTCTATTTTTACATTTTAGAACAGAAGTCATGCGTATTTTCTAAAGCCAAGCAAACCAACTTCCTGGTCTAAGGGGTGAGCCGATCAACCATCACATGCCTGTTTACGTCCATTGGAAACCCAGCACTTGAAGTGGCCGATTTCGAACACAGCCTACTGCGACAAAGGTTTCCAAGGCAAAAGATGCAATTATTCTAAATCTATTTCTTTCAACCTTGGCTATTACACAATAAGTCTGTCTAGCTGACGAGCCCTCACCCATCCGCAAAGTGTTTACTTAAAAGGCAGACTTGTTCGTGTGTAGCAAATATGAACGTTTGGATGAGCAATCATGAACTGGATATGCTGGCTTACTGGAAAAAGCAGTCACCAGCCGTTCGACATCGTCAGGTTTGGATCAATTTTTCACGCATTCGAACAAACCGTTGTATGTAGCAGCTGAAACCCCTCAAACTAATAACTGCTAACGTTCTTATCGATCAATTTATTAAATTTACACAATGACTGTTTTTATTTGGCACGTATACCTGGATCTTCTTTAAGCCTGGAAAGCAGGTTGACCACTCTTCATCCTCAGACTTATGCACTGATGATCTCATCTAATGTGGCGATGAAAAGGCCAAATTCGACGAACATCCGATATAAGGAGATACTTGTATAAATCCAACGCCTACACCGACAACCCGAGCTGTCAACTGTGTCAATAGTCCCGGCGATGTTACCTACTTCACGGTGACGAGTGAACTGTGTTGGGGAGGGAGATAAGTGGTCCGTTTGTTGTATCATACCCGCGTGGATTTTGGCACACAAACTGAGTAGTCTACTTGATAAAATGTCAGGTAAATACACCATGGACAGCAAAAGCAGTTTTCCTCATCAATCTCCCTTGTTCCCAGGCCACAATAATGTTGGTATCCTGTTCATGATAGTTCCAGCTTTGCTGACTACCTACCTCTGATTGCTCAGCTCAGATGGCAAAATTTCCCCTCGAAAGTTTTAGCATTTGTTCTAACTTTGAAATCTACTCCACTATCTATGTAAAAGTAATTCTCACTAGTATACGTGGCATAGGTTAATTATGTATATGTTCCCTGTGAGTGCCATTGTTTGAGTAGGAACGGTTATCTTCCGAATTTTCATGAGGAGAAAACTGCGGCACTTTTGAACTTCACGCAAACTCAATCCAGCACCAGCAAGGGACGGCCTCTACGCGATCACTGCTCGGTTAAATGAACTACTAAGCTCATGAAGAGTTTCGAACATTTGCAGCCGAATTCAGTTAACCACCCGTTGACATGTCGAAAACCTAAACGAAAAAATTCGAACCTCCAGCAACACCCACACTATGTTAAATCAGTCAACTCAATATAATCATAACCCAGGTAGTTCATCTGGTTATCATTAGACCATTCTTCCAACAACTGTCATTCATATGAGTCATCCTCCATCGAACTGCTTGGAGACGATCGTGTAACTGATGCAATGCCGTCCCATAACGCCCAACCCATGGCTTTACTTACATTGTTACTTAACCTGATATTAACCAGCTGTTACCACAACTCTCTATCTTCCATTCTCATTCCACTTGATTGAATCGTTGTTTGAATCCAATCCGTTAAATACGGTTAATTCGACTGCCTCAAACAGTTCTTCCTCCCTATCGACCTAAGGGGCCGACTTCACGGGTAAGTGCAAGGAGACGCTTACGTTCTTTTCGTACGCACTGCCTGTGAGGCACTGATTGAGAAATCAAACAGTTGTCCATCTCTGAGGTGAAATAGTCTGTCTCTAACTTCTGAAACACTAACACTTCGTTCTGTTCAATATGTGTGGCTAATATTATATCATCAGACTGTGCTCTTATACAAACACCTGGCAATATAGTATTGCCAACTAATTAAAAAGTGTGTGTCATCTGTTCTCTTATTTCAGTTTCTCACTCAATTGGGGCTGAAACCTTTTGTTATCAAGTACGATCGTACAAGTATTTTCCTATGCAGCTGCAATAAATTAATTCACATTCAGGACTTTGCTGTCACCTACTACTGTGGTAGGTACATCGAGCATTTGTGGACAACCGCACGGAAACGAGTAACTCTTCCTGTCATTCTCACTTCTTTGTATGCTGTCACGTTGTTATCCTTTCTGTGGCAGTGGCACAGTATATGACCGAAGTCTTCATGATGAAAAGTTATTTCCTGGGGAATGGATAAAGATAGCCTGCTAAACGCAACTCATAAGGTTACAGATGAGGAAATATTGTTTAAGTAATCACTGAATAGCGTGAAACCCGGTAAACTTACTAGGCTACTACAGATCTGTTCAGTTGGATAATCGTGGGATAAGGAAAACAAGTATATTCAATAAACTGGCAAATTTATATTGTGGAACCAAGTAAGGTTGGTGAAAAGAAATACACAACCACACACGACACAGCACATAACACACACGTATGTAAGAGCACCAAAGTAGTACGTTGATTGTGGTTGTTTCTGTTTGTGAATTGGCTGCCACCCAGGAATAGCAACAGCCTCAGCGAAATGAAGTTGTCCTCGCGTGATGGTTACTCACATGATTTTAACATTGAGTACTAATGACCTTATGACCATAGGTCAACGGGTGTCTTGCGATCGGGGATCTTGGTTACTTCCATTGCACTGACTGTTCGACACCGGTTGTTGAAACCTGTTTCATTTCAGGCTCAGCCCAAGCGGGACTGGACACGGCTACTGGATTGCACAAATGTCGTTGAGTTCTGTCCACGTAGGTAATACGCTGTAAGTGTTGGAGCTGGTAAACATAGTGAGATTCAAAATAAGGAATTAATAACACTTTTACTGGAGACATTCGTATGTCAGCGTCGTCTAGGACGAATTCTTCACGGCACATTGAGCAAATGGTTGACGTGCAAAGTACAGTAGCTGCGCAACTCATTTTGACAACTGACGTTAGGTTCAATTGGCTTGTCTGTATGTAATATATGAATACTGAAATTGCAGTGTGTGTCTAATGAGATGCACCAGCTTTCGCCAAGCAATAAACCGTGCACTGTAGTGTTTCTGACTCCTCTTATCATATGGTTTAATGCTTTCGTGTGGTTCCACGAAACATACATGTTTTGCGCAATCCATTGAAATGCGGTTCGGTAAATCAGAACGTCTTACAGTTAGTTTGCGCATCGAACCGGGTGTTCAAAAAATGGTATTTGAAGCGTATCACAAACTTGTCATTTCTGCAAATCGTTTACTGAATAGTTATTATATGAGAGGTTGTCAGTTATCCAGTCCTCATCTACGTTGTCAATTTGACATTTTGCAACATTACTTGTTATGCGTAACTCACAGAGCCATCCATAATGGGCAGTTTTCATAAATGTTACCTGGACACTCCGAATAGCAACAAACGAGGTTGCTTTGTCTGTAAAACGAAAAATTACTGAATCGGATTTGTTTTTCGTTCGCTTGAGTGACGGTGCTCAAGGGTTGTAGCTGACCAGGAGAACATGTTCTGTTTGTTTTTCTCGTACGTACGTGACATTTCAAGCCTGAAACTTTGAGAAATTTGGTTCTAAGCTGAGTAGTAAATTAACACTTTTATGCAGTAAAAGTATAGGCTTCATGAAAGCGAAGTTAAAAACATTCAAGTCAACTCAAGTTACCGAACCATGTCGTCTACATGCGTGTTGCCCGTTCAACGATTGCTTTCTCATGTCATCAGAAAATTTGGAGGATTAGACAAAATATGTTTCTGTCAGAACATACTACTAACAAAGAACTTCGTTCCTCATGGACAAGATAGTCTCCATCGGCAGAAACCGAGGAAAAGTTTTAGATCTATTTTGTATTTGATTCAGGAACTATATGACTTTTTGGATATCACGCTAAAAATGAACAGCAAAAACAGCCGGAGTTGCAAAAAAATGCTCCGAACGGATTCTGTTGGAAAACGTAATAAATAAAGTGGTTAAGCCAGATGCGATTTTCACTTAATTGCGTTCACAGAGTGTGAACTGGAGAGAAACAACAAAAACAAGGAATTGTTTACGGAGAATGCCAATACAGAATTAGAACTGTTTTCAAAATCTGACAAAAATGTGATATACTTCGACAAACAACCAGGAAAACCAATCAACCAATCAATAGTGAATTCGATGAGAGAACAAGCGGCCATCTATAAATTAGTGGGGACAAATGATGCAGAGTTGACAGACATTTTTGACGCCAAGATACAACCGAATTTTTGCATGCCGGTGGAATGAACAATGAAAGAACTGACCAAATCTTTGGGGAGATAGAGTGAGGGAGAGGCGCTGGGAAATTCCCAACACCGGATTTCCTCAGACAAGGAAAACAAAATGACTAAGCAGTTGGACCTATTTAAAAAAAACAAGGGGACTCCGATCGCCGCTATAGTTCGGATACAACGTCCAAATAGGTGAACAGTTATGAAATTTTAAATTCTAGGTTCCATCATCTGAATACTCTACTCATTAAGGTGTGCGCACAATTTGGCTAGAATGCGATACAGTACACAATAAAAAAAATAGACAGATCAGAATCTTGTAAAGCACTAAGGTCAGCGATTAGTAGTGATGTGATTTTATCACCCAACATGATGGTTGATTGCACAAACGATCGATATTGAAGATTCGAATGTTGGATTTGCCCAGAATTTGAAGTTACTCGCATTTTCTAAAGTTGTCAACCACATCAGCATGGCATTTGAAACATGCAGACATCTCCTAATTGTTCTCCGGACAGTGATTGAAATAGCTATATAAGTGGTGGAGTCTTATGACACTGAAACAGTTTCCTCTGGAAAAGCGAACAGCGGCGTAAAGATTTCACTCCATAGTCAGCTAATCCAACTGCAAACAGGAGAATTGTCGTAAACAAGCAGGCTCAAATCGGATGAGGCTCCATTTTCCTTAGGTTTACTGACAGGGCTGAGAGAAGACTTAACGCATAATCCGGCGATTTCTACACACATTGAAAAACGTGGGGTGTTTCCAAGTTCATCCTATGGGGCAGCGCGTTTCCCTACCTCTGTCACACTTACTGAATGAAGCGCCTGTGGACGGCGAGTAGGTGCGTATTTTTAAGCTAAAGCAAATCGTGACGTGAATTTGGTTGTGTAGGAACGACCACAGTGTTTTGTAGGCCGACAGTTCTTTTCATAGTTTGCTTCAGTATGTTCCAGCATTTCCTTTATGAGAGGGAAGCTCTTGCGTGTAGCTACATCTAGTAGGTCCATTCCAAATGGCAGCATCATGCTTAGGTCTAACTTTCATGTAAGTCCGTAAGTTGTGTAGATTTTTATGCTACGAAAGTTGAACTCCAGTCACTTTTACACGAACACGACTTCGCTGACCTAACACTGATAGCCACAGAATGGCCGGAATGCTTGGCAATATATGTGCATGTTAGACTTGATTAATCCATTCTGCCATTTCATGCGAATACACAGTAAAATATTTGTTCACAAAAATTATGACATTACGGTATGAGATTGCTAATCATAACGTAGATATCCAGATCGCAACCTCAGCTGGTGAGAAACTAATAGGCTCAAACGACAGGAGAGCTGGTGTCCGGTTGGTACGTTTGTGAACCGCATGCCGCAAATGTATTTTCTAGTTAATACTACGGCTGAGTGGGTACTGTTCTTTTTGAATCAGTAAATTGAATTCTGTTTACCTGGATAGTGAGATGAATCACATGGACAGATACATGTTTCCTGGTACTTGCATGTCAGTAGTTGAATTGTTACTCTCAAGAATTAGGACTTGATGACCAAGAACAATTTTGAGATACTTCTATATCAGATATATGTTAGTAAAATTTATGTAATTGAAAATGAACGTCGTTTACTCACGTTCGTTGGATGAACTCAAACCACCCTCACCATCTAACAAGGCAACTAGCAAAGCGAGCCGTAGATAAAAGTGAAACAAAAGTTATTCTAAAGGTCCCATGAAAACAATAGAAAATTGTTTGCCTAACCCGTTTCATTGTGTCACGTTATAAAAGTGTTTTCAGGTGTTCAGAAGTATTTGAAGTACTGGGGAGGTTTCTAGAGGCACAGTAAAACACGGGAGGTAGTAGACACCCGATAACTGAGTTGAAAACTTGACAACATTGCCAGGAATGGTTTTAGATTGACCAGATAAAATATCGTTTTTTGACATGCTAGAAATCAATCTAGGGTTAAGGAGACGGTACACAACGTAGCTCAACGTACTTTGCAACTGTGTGCAGTATAACCGACTTGTAATACACTGGACGTAAATGTGTAAAGGTAAGATGTGCGTTTTTTTTGTTGTTAACGAAAAGATGTGTGTTGATGTGTTAAACAGGATTTTACTTACCATTTTTTTAAAGCTATTGTGTGCCAGCTGTTTGTCACATAGTTACAGATGGTGTTGAGTATTTCGTGTATTGGTGAATATAAATAAATAAATAAATAAACATTAATAAATAATATAATATATAATAATATATAAATATATATATATATATATAAATAAATATATATATATAAAATATATATAAATATATATAAATAAATTTGACTAAAATAAAAACGACAGTTATTCTATCAGATAACGTTATGCACTATATGCAACTATTAGAGTAGTTTTAACAGATAATGGCGTTTGACTCACTTTCAAAGCGTTTCTGTAATCTTCAACCTTTTTCGTTTTACCGTAGCAGCTTTGATTTTATCGACCATGTAAAAATTGATGAGACTTTAAGGGAAATTACAAAATTCAAAAGTGCTCATTCCCTTTGGAATTTAAAATAAAACAGGTCAAACAGGAAAGTTGGTAGACGGAAGCAACAAGTTTATAATACAAAGAAACGGCATTCTTACATCGCACGACTGAAGAGGTTGGATGTGTAATCGATTGTCCAAATTATGAAATTTTTCACTGAAATCACTTGGATAATAGAGTTAAGATACTTCAGATTTTCTTTCTTTGGAAAACTCAAAACAAACTAAGGTAGGAATGTTGTTCAGATGTTGCATAAATGTCGAGATAAGAGTTGGAAACTATTAATACCCTGTAAAACTTTAGGATACTAACACATTTCAACATGCAGTGTCCTGGATGACAGCTGTGTTTCTCAGTTTATGGTCCCTTCTGGACCGTTTGACACCTCGTCCATAACTGATCGCAAACATGTGCATAGGTTGTCAAGACTAAATTCATCCTTTTACTATTTGTTCACATATTCCGTCAAAAATGTTCCACAGTTCATTTCTGACCTCTTAAGTGGAAACCACAAACGGTTTATCGTCAGTTAGGTAAACTAAACGTCAAAATCTTGTGGAAAGTTTTCTCCACTAAATTGGACAGAAAATACAACCGACATTGTGAACCAATTAGTGGGTTTAACTGAGTTATTGGTACATAAGAAACAACCCACATTAGCAACAGTTTAGAACACTGTGCACTAGGAAATTTCTCCGAACATTTTTCGTCATTCAGGACATTCAGCTGCAACAGACCTACTCCACTATAAAACAGAAGAGAGAACAAATTTGCCAATTTAGGATTTTTTAATTTCGTAAACGACAGAAGTAAGTATAAGGCAATCACTTTGATATGTCCGTAATGCGGTGTTAACATCGAAGGGAAATTTTTGAAAATACTCTCTTTAACCCACCGACACTATTAATAATCGGTTAAACTTTCTGCCCCAGTGTTGAAGGTTGACAGTAAACGTTTTGATGTACAGCTATTCTGGAAGTTGGATAATATCTTAAATAATAAACGACTACGTTACTGCGAGTTTTGAGATGAAAGCACTCAAAAACGTAGGGTTTCAGCTTAGTATTAACATCGCACTATCCTTCATTGACAAAGATCCACACGTTATGCATCTGCGCTCCTCCAACCTGAGGCAGTAAATTGTTGGGTTCTTCATAACATTGCCAGTCAGTTCACTGTCAACTGATTTAGATCCTATTGTGCGATTGATGGAAAGAGTAACTCAAAACAAGGCTTACCTGCAACAGAATTACTAGGTGTAGACAACGAAGTCTTCCTGAGTTGACATTTCTGAACTGTCGTCTGCAAACGGCTCGACTGTAAACAACAGCACCAACAGCATGCGCAAATTGATAATCCTTTGACTTACAAAACGAAACATTTATCAATATACAACGTCAACTTGCTTGCTCCTTTTATTTATGCTCGTACCATCGCTTAAAGTGACGTCATATGTATTAATTTGTCATGACGAAACAGGATAAATTACTACCCAACACTATCCCGGCTAAAACTAGTTAATTGCCCGCACTTTATTTTCCATGTCTTTGATTGTTATTTTCAACATAATTCCGGTGCTTTCTTAATTTATCTTTTCAACTGACTGTTGTACGACTAACTGGTTGCCACTCACGGTAGTCGTGTGCATCGTCCTTTTGCAATTACAGCACGCGCTCATTGTTCTGAACTTGTTGACTGCTAGTGTAACAATCAAGTCGGATGTAGTGGTTTCGATTACCGTTGTACTCGTAAACGAACCCTTTGCAACGTGAAGACGCAGGAGACGACGTTCTTCTGAAGTAAAGGGTTCCAGCGATAATTCTGCCAAAGAAGACAGAAAAAACATGAGCCAGATACCCAGTAAGTCATGTGAGTGACTCACACAGTCGAAAAACAAAATGACGCTAACAACAAGGCAGAATGCTACGTTACACTAACAATAACTGTGCCGGAGATTCCGGGGATATAACTCTGCTCACGGTAGCTCAGCGGCAGTTCGCAAGTTATTTCCCCGCTAAACTTCTGACGGCAGAAAATGTTGGATTTGTTAACGCACCAAAACACTTTCCAGGCAAAAACAGTGGAATACAACACCATACCACACCTCTTTTTCTATTTCACCCGTTCCAGCTCTTGCGAGATCCGCTTGCTTACATCCTTAGAGCCACTGATGTGCGCATCGGTTTAGTTTATGTTTCGAACAATCCCGGTCTCACAAACCAAACTATCGCTTTATCCAAGTAAACCAACTTCGGCGCATTGTGGGATAGAAAATATACAACAAACACTCCCCATCACGTGTGATTACCGAGCTCAGCCTCATACAACTTAGTACATTCCTCCAGTTCTTGTAAATCTTTCTGTAGAGTGTAGTGTGCGAGACAGCATTAAACCATTACGGAGATGTCTGGATGCATTATTTGTTGTGGATAAGGTGGGCATATGTGTTTTACAGACACAAGATAACGATAACTTTCAAGCCATGCCGCATAGATCCCAACTTCTTATTTGCAATCTACCTAGTTTAGTTTTATGATGTACTAACCTGGAAGTGTTAGCTTGGACCAATCTGAACTTTTTGAAAACAACTGACCATTACTGACTTATTATTCCAAAGCTCATTTTTTATTACGTTAGTCGTTTAGAAGTAATTTGGTTGACCGTATAAATTATCGTTGAAGTGAAGAATGTCCATAGCAAGTAATGTACGGTTGTCCGCTTTAAGCTATGATTGCTAAAATCCTAGCATACTTCGTACACACCAGACAACGGAGATAACATTGGAGGCACATGCTACGCATATGGTCCAGCAGACGATTTAACACATTTCCCGAAGCTGCACGTGTGGGAAGGCCGAAATGCTATACAACTAAAGCAAGTCAGTTGCAATAGATGGTCGTTGAAGAGAGTAGCTAGATATTGCACGAAAACGTGAGAAACCGGCCGTAAATGAACTTGACTCACAGTCGAAATTGATTTCCCTATATTCTTCTATACCAATGATAGGTTTATCACAACAAGTTTACCTAATACTATGTAGGTTGTGCTTTACGTATGCTTTCCTAATAATACTCAGGTGAACCTTTTTCACGCAGAAATCAACCGTATAACTGGCATTATCACTGAAAGTATGCCTAGTGTTTCAACACTATAATTACCGGTTCACTAATCAATTGGAGAGAAAGGTGAGCCAGTATGATTACTGCTGCATCTGAAGCTATCCTTTATGGAGGGAAAAACACAGTGAAACTGCTCGGGAGTATTCGAACAGTAGACTGGACTGGAATATCACAGCAATTAGGACGGAATGTAAAACAAAATGTTGGTAAGCAATCTGACAGGCGATCGTGTTTTCCCCCAAAAGAATCGGTCACTGTTTTGAGACAAACGTTTTACGTAAATATGTTTATGAACTAGGTGTCGTTGATTCGAGTGACATTGAGTTGAGTTGATGAAAGAACCATTCTTGAGATACCTCTCCAGTCAGTTCAAAACTTTGGTTTACTCTCCTTCTCAAACATTTAGTGTTGCCATGCCTAGTAACCAACATATTGGTATAAAACGTGTAGTACGCATCTGCTGAAATGATGTTATAATGTTTCATAACTACCCTTGTGAAAAACGACTAAATACAACCTCATTCATATCGTCTCATTATTATGCCGCTGTTTTAACAAGGTTGCTAGGCACCCGGCTTATTTTCATTCAAACAAGAGTAGCCCAGCCTTAGTAACGGTGCCACTGGACCGATCTTTGTGTCAAATGGAAACTCAGATAACAAAAAGTATTTACTGTGCGGCCCGTAAACATGGAGCTAGCAGCAAAACAGAACAATTAGTTTTTCTCCACGTTGACTTCACAATCGTAACGAATATTTCCCGTGAATGAATGCAGCGCACGAAAAGTATTAGGGAGCAGATTCACCAAAACAATCTAGTCAGAACTTTGGTGACTGCTGATGAAATCAGTCAACATTGCAAAGCGGTCAGGCCTTCGGTTGACGGTTGACGATATCAGACATCAACAAAGCACTGAGGGGCACGTCGGACCAAGTAGCGAGATATATGAAAGTTAGCGTGGGTGTCACGCCAGCAAGAGAAACTAACGCCTATGGAATTGGCCTTACTTAGTCACTTGGTAGCGAAGTGGCCTAAACAACCAGACAGTGATTCAACAAGTAAATAGCCACATTTGTTTACTATTTCATGATATATATTTACGGGCATTTTATTCATCGGGTCGAACTGGTATTTGGCAATACAGCGTGCTTTTCCTCAACCGTGTTCTTCGTGTTTCCGCGCACGTAGACTGGCTGAAACCGCATAGCAGGGAACCAGGCCTAGCAGTCAAGTTGTAGTAGAACGTTTGGCAAAGGAAAGGCGCCATATATCAAAGCCAAACTAGCCGAGTATGACTTCCAAGTTTAGACGAGAAATCTTATTGTACGACTGGGTGTGTGTACCAAAATGTCTTCTTACTCATGCTGTATGGTACATTGGGTGAGCATATGTCAAATAGCACAAAGCTGAACAATCAGCACACTGTAGAGAAAAAGTCTGTTTATATTTCATTATCTTTTAAAGGCGATAATGCCTCAGACAATATAAGCTACAGACTTAGCGTAGCCCTAAGCAAAACTTATTTTGCAGCCAAACTGCATGTTCAGCTTAATTCCACACCGATTTTGCGCCTCAGTTGAAAGATACATTGCCTGTTCATGCTGCTTCTTACTGTGTATACCATATCGTTTGTTCCTATGGAACGAGCTATGTAGGGCGCACGACAAGGCGATTATCTGAACGCGTTCGGGAGCATCATCCGGTGTGGCTAACTCGGGGCTTGGCCAAGTCTTGCTCGTCTTCTATCGCTGCGCACCTAATGGAATCCAATCGCTCAATCGATCCCACCGAATTATTCCATCCTATCTATCGCCCTCACGGATAACAATCAAAACGGGTCAAAGAGCGCCTGTTGACAGTCGCAGAAGCAATAGCCATCCGCCTGGTCTCCCCTCCACTATGCATTCAAAAGCTTTTCGTCAAAACAATCTTCCATAACCAGACGTCCATGTTCGGCAAGAACAGATTACGTAATCAAAAACCACTATCGTTACAGCCATCAATAATTTGTACAATCGACGTGAACTCTCTGAAACTGATAACAATCCGTTCGATTCACTACTGTTTATTTTCTCACATGATTGACTCATATAAATGTGTTGTATTTAGCCTGATGATGAATCACCGAAAACAAACTTGTTCGCTACAGGTTTTTCTGATGTTTAAGCCGGGTATTTCCCTACAACCTAAACAAGCCAAAGACCCCAATTTACTGACGTTCTTGCTTTACAATCCTCTCCAAAACCAATGTATTTCTCCGTGTTTCCCACAGTTTTCTACTGTCCTTCGAGTGTCGATCGGGCAATTCACTCGAATGAGTTCTGTTAAATGCTCGTACGCAAAGTCACCAATTGGTTTTTACCAAATGAGTGCTAAACTTTCCTCCGGGCTGGCAACCATATGGTTTGTAAGCGAGTGTGCTGTTAGGAAATACCCTTTCTCAACTGATTCATAACTGGTTTCCCGAGGATGAATATGTAAGTAAGCGTTCCTATTTTCTATTTTGAAAGATGTGGCTGTGAAATTCAGTGAAATAATTCGGGGTCTGTTTTTGTTGTAGGACAACTCACACTTTCTCTAACTAGGTTTCGCTGACTACCAAAAAACTGATCGAGTGCTTTGTTACCCCTTTCCTTTTTCGTATGATTGATATATCGTTTTCTTTTTTTGAAATCATTTTTCGGCGCCTATTTATGAATCATGCATACTATGCGCATGTTTACTAACCATTAAAAACGAATGACCGGAACATTTGGGTAAAAGGAATAGAAAACCAATGAGCAACTTAAAAAATGTTTTTGCTAAGCTGACAGATGCATTGTGGTAACAACCATGACAAATATTAGTCTTTTTCAGATTGTTAAGTATGGTTATACAGTGAGTAGTTTACTTCAAAAAAATGCTTTCTAGGTAGATGCATCACAAGTAATACACAAGTTGACACTTTCTTAAACAACTGCACGGTTTTTCACGAATAGTCGTGGGCCTCATTTTGGAAACCTTCTAATTAGTCCACTACGAAAAGCAGCACACCTGTAATTTCCCTGGTGGCAATGTTCAGCAGCAGTGGACAACAAATTATTGCAGTAATCGATCACAAAATGAAATCTGTCTTTTGGTAGATCATACTTGTAGATTGTTCAGACCAGTCACTTAGTGTCCTGCAAGTGAAATATCGAGTGTGCACAGTAGTTTCAACAATTTCAACCCGATCAATCGATATTCTCTTGATGTTACACCATACATTCGTCTACTGTTTAAACGTGCTCGATCGGACAGCATATCTTTGTCCTGACACGATGAGACGCCTGATCAGATGATCATGCTTCCGATAATCCCATTGACGGTGGTGTCGGATCCAACGAGTTGAAGTGCACACTAACCATGCTCTCTCCACACTGTTCTTAATGTAGCCAGTAGCACAATACACGAAGCCATAAATCACTGTTGAACCGTTTTCAGTAATGGCGCCATTAATTAGACCTACAACGCAAAGGAAAACAACGCATCCAGTGGGAACGCTGGTAATTGGTTTTGCGCAAACATGAAGTGTGCGAATGGTTACTACAACAATGCCACGTACGCACAGTGTAAATGTGTGGTTGATTTATCACAGTTGTTATTGAACTGCGCAAAACCTGATGCGTCAAAACCTGAGTAAACCGAATGCTTTCCTCACTGAATGCTAAATACCTATTATGTTGATCGGTGCGTGATTTTAGTTTAAGCCTAATTGAGAGTATCCATCATGTTATAAACCGGTCAATATAAGCAGTCGCTTACCAGTGTATGAATATGTGTTGTGGAAATTTTGGGAATAACTCTTTTGCGCTTGGCTGGACTTTCCGTGGGATTTGGCAAACAATTCCCGTTGGACAATGTAACATTTTGCATCACAAACATGTTTTACAGTTGTTCATGGTTTGAGTTGTTGTGTGTAAGTTCCAATGTATCTGAATTTCTGCAAACTAATGTCTGGATATTAACTTGGGTAGATGGATTCCGTGAATGTTCCCCTTGGTCATTCATTTGGTATTTTGGATAAGTTTCGATTTACGTGTTAATAAAAAGTTGCGGTCTAGCATCAGCTCTGCTCGGTTAATAACAGTAGGGAGATGCAAATAAAGACGGAAATATTCAGCTACAAACTGCGCGGATAGCAGTGATATGCATCAGGTCGTTAATTGAAATGCCAAAATCGGATATGCTTTTGACATTTATATCACTTGCAAATCACAAAAATGCGGTTTCGTTGTTTCAAAGTACATTTTTCACACGTTTATTGTTGATCTCGGCAAATACACTGCCAACAGAAATAATGTTCGCGCTCAGACGAATGCAAACACCATTTTAATGGCACAATGTCTTCGACAAATGAACCCTGTTTTTGATGTAACATGTTTTATCTTGAGACATGGAAACGTTTGCAGTCGAGTTCATTAGAAAGTTAGTTCCCCTTCATTCAGATTAACGTGAGAGTTTGCTGTCGATCTTAAAGCGACCATCATTCTCCCACTTAACATTCAGCATTCTGTCCTTATTGCGAATCAAACAATGAACGTGTTCTTAACCGGTGCCGTGTTTGACTGAGGATTCGCATGGGCTGTTTGTATAATCGTTTACAAAATCGTCAACTAACTCGTAACGATAAACCAATGATCCCAACTAACTGAAACAAGAATGAATGGCAATGTCAAGTTATTACTGAACAGATTATCAGAGGGGATATGTAAAAATCCTCAGCAGTTCTGATCGACAGATCATCTCATGGAAATTGAATGCAATTTGGTGCCGAACGGGTTAACAAAGAATTATAACCACATAATATAACATGCATACCCAGCAGAATTCTTCCGAGCAGTTAAGAGGTTTAAAAATAGTAGGGACGAGCCGAACTCTAAAAATGTGATGCACACATTACTCAAGCAAAGCAGGGTAATAGGCAACCAGCTATTAGCAAAACTATCAAGTAGACGCGATAAAACAAGAACATCTGGATGAAGATCAATTTGATGGTCAGAAACAGAAGAGGTAGAATATACAAGGACAACGTTTGGAAAGTATAGAGTTATGTCGCATTTCCACAGGATTCAACCTGAAAAGTGGATATACTGATTTTATCATCAGAACCTCTGGTAATCCAAATTAGACGAATAACGTAGACCAAACGTTCTGTGGAACAAAGTATGTGACCAGGCGAATGAACAAATGCTATTGAATGATACTGTCAATTTAGTTAACCAGGATTTAGCGTTTCGATAAGTCTCTTTCAGCAAAATTGCAGAAAACGCAAGCCGAAATTTTGTATCGCACCGAATATTTTGCGTAGCAACTCGTGCGTTTACTGATAACTTCTATTGATTTAGTTGTAAACTGTGACACTTTTTCAGCAACCGCAATTTGTTAACCCGGAATCGTACTTTGTTTGCTATATATTTTCTGTATACGTCCAACTTGCAATGTTGAGAACTTCAAGTATGGAGTGGCTATCTTTTGCACAGTCTGTCGTTCTCTAGCGGAAGGTCATTGGAAACTTCTTTTCTGATTTTGTCACAATCTTATTGTATCTACGATTCAAGATGTATTCGACTAAAATTATTTATTTTTATCCATGAATATCCCTCAACGTTACTAATGAGTCTTAGTTCCTTGAACTCCATACATTTCGGGTGCGCAGACCGGAAGTTACCAGTCGTGTGTATGTTGTAACAATAATCCTGTCAGTTAGGCGCTTGTTTGTTACGAGCAGAGAATGAAGTTGTTGTGTTGCGAGATCTTTGCATTCAACCAATGAACTGCTATTATCTGGTGAAACATTATCTGATCGCAAGTTTGTTGAACAACTTTAAGGAAGATCCATGTCACTCCACCAAAACTCGTTCGCAAGATAGTTAACATGTCTCTCTAAGATTGCAACAATACTTGTGACCGATCATTCACCACCATAGTGAGTTCAGTTAGTACTGTCACAAATGTGGACAAATTTGAGATGCTTCTGTCAAACACGTCACCCGTTCACAAGTTGACACCATCAGTCACACATTGTTCAAATCCATGTTCATATATATTCAACTTAATTAAGTGAACTCGAAGGAAATCGTTTTGGCCATTCCTTATCAAACGACCTCCTAGTAGAAATATTCGAGATGTTCGTAATCTGATCTACCTTCAGAGTTGACTCCAGGTAACTCAGCAAAACTTTGGCAGACAATTTAATTTTTTGTGATTTATAAATTAGTCAGGTGTCATTTATTCATTTTCATTGCTGAGGCTGCTTACCTTATAATCGTTATTGCGAACGTGGTGACCTTAAGGTTTGAGTTCAGCAACAGACAACCAGAAGGTTCGTATCCCTGCAACATCGAAGTTGGGTAGTAGTCGCCAAAACAAGTTGTATTTATGAAAACCGACATAATCAAAATGCTTACTGTCGTTTGCCTATGAAGGTTAGTACCCATATTGTTGAATGTGAATTCTTGCTTTAAAATTCTTGAGAACACAGTGTGTACTCCATCAAAAACCACTTGATATTTATTTTGTTGTCAAGCAGAGAAACCGTAAGATATGTCGTCAGATACTATTTTGGAAGCGTCGGAATAAAGCAAACCCCTACTACAATCAAACTCTGTGATTAAATAACGTGTCACTGTCAGCGTTGTTTGGCAGAAAACTGTGGTTGGACTGTGTTTGGTTGCATTTAGCCGACGCATACTGGGAGCACTATCGCACTTGTTATTCAAACTATCCACCAGCGCTGTTGTGTACATTGGCTGGTAGTCATCCTTCACCTGCATCAACTAACATAAATATGTCTACGACTTCCGAATAATAGTACTTCCATCAAGAGACTGTCTAATTTAATAAACCACAAAATGTCACGGACTATGTTGGCAAAAATTCATTTTTACATCCAATCTTACGATTTGATGTGAAAAACTCAACACTGCCATATTTGGATTATTACATTTCGAACACCAATTACCCTTTTGGAAGTCATACATTGATCGTGCAAGAAAATTTTCTGGACAATTTCACCAAGAATCCATCTCCGATATACACACCTTAAACTTAGGCACACGCTCGTTAAAATGCACATCTTATATAGTAAAAACTGTAGCTTGCTTTACGATTTCTTAGTCACCGATTGCAATGGCAATTAGGTGACTTAGGTTGAGCACTTATCCGAAACTGTTGGCAGTGTTGAACCAACTCTGGCTTGTCTGCAGACATACGCAAAGGCGTCAGGTTCTAGTCTAGAAAAGTAACTACACAGCGGAAAATTTACCGATATAATTTATATAACAAATCGGAAATAAGAGGTTATGCGATCAATCAAATAAACGTGTTTCAAATGCCCAGCACCAAACATCTGAGTTAGAATAAGTAGATATTGAAACGCCTTACTTAAGTATGTGATTTACTTGATTGAGATGTTCCACACTACCGAGTGAGCATAGACGTGTCAGATATTTGGTATTCTAGTTGTCCACATCATAGCATGAACAAACTTACAAAGACCATTAAATGTGGTCCGGTTGTTTGTTAGTTATTTACCTCCTGAATTGTTTTGTTTACTGTTCGTGGTTGAAATGGTGCGGCGCTGGTTTTCTTGACCTTCAGTTTTCTCCGTCACATTGGAATTGTTTTTGGTTTTTACGGAACGCCCGAAGAATTCTGGTATCCAATTAGCGTTAAGAGACAAAATATCATGCCTAATGTGATCTGCTATCTTTCAACTCACCGCCGGTGGTCTGTTTTGGCGGTTATTATTTTTAACTGTCTTAATATTTAACCCATAAAGGTTCGACTTTTTAACGATGACACATCCCTTACATCGACGTGATTCATGAAAGATCCCAAGGTCGATGCACTTGAAATTATCGAATAAAAACAACCTGATACTTTCAATCAAAAGTTGAAAAGTTTGAGGTATCTCAGACGCCAGAGTAATCTGATAACTACACATACCACTTTACGTTACAAGGTTGAACTAACAATCTCCCGGTCAAAACGTTGTAATAGTTACGGCTGCCTCAGAGGCGTGAAGTAAGAAAAGAGTTATATCGAACGCCCTCCAATCGATCTGGGTAAGCACTTTCCGGACAAACTAGTATATTCTGTTGATTTTCAAGCTGTAATCGTGTAGCGGATCACCAGAAACGAACTGCTTGCTCAGCTCACATTTATCAGGGATTCAGGTCTATAGCACGACATTTAAAAACCACTAAATGAATTCAACCCAGGATCCTGATTATAGGCCAGCTTCAAGAACGTGAACATTTTGCGAACGTCGAATGTTACTGTGTTTATATAGCTTACTGTAGTCATAATTATGCATAATATGCATATGCCTCGGCATATGGATGGTATAATAAGACGAGCACTTGGTCAAGCGGCCACCCGTACACCATTGGCTTACCACTTGCCTTGTTCACCCACCCCTGCGTGATTAACACCAGGTGGTTTTTCTGTAAGATTTCGCAATCGTTTGTGCGATTTCCTGGAAACTACTTTGAGATGCTAATGTCAGATCTAGAGGTTTTACGTTGCTGGTTTTTCAATTTGGCTCGGGAATAATAAATAATCAAGCAATCACAACTACACATCTTGTTTGAATTATCGTTTTAACCGCTGATCCATCTCTATGATATTTTCTTCTGTTGTACAAAAATTATTCAAATCATTTTGTGCGATTGTAAATCATCAGCTTCAAACTGCGCCACTGATTTACTCGAATGTCAAGTAAGGAGAAACCCGTCTGCAATAGTTGCATCATTCAGATGTAAGTTTACTTTGATCGGGTAACCAGAAAACTAAGCACAACTTCAACGACAGCAGAACCATGAGAAGATTTACATTTAGTCCACATTCACGAATCTTCCTAAATTACTCACGCGTAGAATTTTGTCTTAGATCAGCCATCAACCTTTAACCTCAGTTTATGATACGGTTGTTCAGTGATACCATTCTGGGTTAAAAATGTGTTGACCAGTACTAGTTTACTTGCTCATACACTGGTCAACTTACAAATCAATGTTGAAAATTTTTCTTGGTTTATCCGGACGATACACACAATTCGTCGTCATTGTAAAACGATAGTTTAATTCGTCGTCCAAGGTGACACACTTCACTAAAACACCGTTTGAATCCGTATTTATCTGTCATTGCGAACATTTCACTGGTTCATTTAGCTCTCAGAGGCCAGTAGTTTCTCACGTCTTACATTGCTTTCGATTTTCATTAATGCAAATTCTTAACGTTACCATGTTAACCGTGTATTTCAAATCCACATGTATGGGTGGTATAATCCTTCTAAATTTCAGTCAGTCAACGTAGCCTGAGTGAAGTTTGATGGATGACCACTGCGTCCAACAGCTAGGTTGTCATCAGAAAATGTTCAGCCAGCAAGAGGAACTTCCAGCTGAAAGTAATCAAATTTAACTCATAAAGAAGTATAGAGTTTTATCCTAACACTGAAATTATCAGACTATGGCTTAGTTGCTACATAACCGAAATAGGGAAATTGTTATCGCAGAATGCAGTCTTTCTTACTGCGGGTTTTACTGTCCCATTTTTTGAGCCCTTTGAAATGAACATCAACATATTTTTCAATGAAACTGCGGTATCTGTATCAAGGGTCGCCTACGCATATTTATTGTCTAGTACGGTCATCTTAGTTGGTTCACTTGCCCACGGCAATTTCACTCCGTTGAATTGTGCTACTTAAGAGATGTTGGAGATGTTTTATAGACAAGCTAACTGGTTGAACGCTGCTTTTGTTCAGTGCGCTTGCATTCACTTTTAACCTGGAATTATCAAAGAATTTGTATGAATAAGCTGACCAACGGGATAAGCCCATAGTTTTGATAAATCCGTCGTTTCACTTGTGGCTACAGTCAGGCTGTTGGGCGTATGCGTTAACTTCCCATTTTCCATCCTACTTATGTGTACATTGTTTGAATTAACCATAGCTATGGTTAGGCCAATTGGTCAGTCAACAAGATCAGAATCATGATTCATGGATAGTTAGGGAAACCGTTTTACGTATCAGTTTACCGTGAAGGAAAAATCGAGAAGACCATGTCCTGAGCTGTCCAAAACAACCTTCATTTGTTATGAAAACGTCCATTTTGTAAGGAAGTAACAGTGTTTGCATGAACTATAGCAATCAGGCGATAGCTGTGTTTTGTTCTGATTGGTTCCTTCAGTAGCACTGTACGCAGTGGTTTAAAGGCGTCACGCCTTCAAACAACGTGTCTTGATTACCTGACATTTCAAACAAATTCGAGGTAGTATCTCCACGTAATTTTTGTTCGGTTGTACCCAAACGACCAAAGTCTCACTTGTGGTAGCTTGTACATGACCTCCGATTAACTGAGTTTTTTTCCAATCATGAGACCGCTCTCGACCGATTTCATTGCAATCATTATTTAGAAGTGAATGAAAGCGACAGAAGTTGCAATTTCTCTTTATAATATTTCTCGAAGTAGCCAGGTAAGATGATTTACCAGCCGGTAGAAATAGGGTAAGAGTTCATCGACGGATATAAGACGACTGACTGTCAATGTGAAAAATACTGTGACTAGAAAGTTTAACACCGTGGTATTTAATGCACGGTTTCGTAGATATAGAAAACCTCATTTGTTTGTTTTCAGGGTGATAATCTTTTTACCCCAGTTTTATGTATAAAGGTGGATTTCTTCTCCTCATAGGCTGGCGTCTGCATTTAAAATATTTGAAGTTATGAAAAAATATAAATTTTTCCCGACCTATGAACAAAGTGGAAACAAACTTTTTCAGATTGTATGCACAATCCTATAACGGACAGTCCTATAACTGATGAGACAACATATAACCCGCCACACGCTTTGCTGAAACGTCGTAGAAATAAAACTATTGGCCCTACGCCTATTGCAGTTGTTTAATTTTTGGTTGATCGATCAAACATTAGTCGCTGTGAACGTGTTTTGAAAGGTATAATTGGATCGTTGTAGATTACCACTGAATTGCAGTTTCAGCAAAAAATACAGAATCCTGACAGTGTACTACCTGGGTTGCTTTCCTGTCTCCCACCGCATCGACAGCTATTTCTTGGTAAAAGTTCATTTACGTATTGACTTCGCTCGTGTACTTATGTGAAAGCCTTCAAAATATTATGCTGATGCAGTACAGATCACTTGACAGAAAAAACTAGTTTGTTCTAGTTGGCTGGTCGCATGCTGCATTTCCTTCTCACGTTTTACCTTCTGTTTATTCCATGGAGTAATATTTTTTTGTCGGAAAGTTTTGATGACACTGCTATCAAAATAGTGCACTCTAGATTGTCCTTCAGAATTTTCCGAATCCGTTCATCTTTCGTTTTTCATTCACCAATCCCCAACATTTCCTACTGGCAAAATGTTTCATTCCACTTCCTAATTACGCTCACCCCACTGCAAATGACTCGCTATCAATTTACCGTAAAACTGTTTCCAGACGTTACCTAAGCAAAATAGAAATGTCAGTTTTTTTTATAATAGTATTCGGACATTTTCTGTAGCAACTATTTCCAATAAGATAGGAGTGTCAAACTGATAGGCTTCGCGCCTCAAATGCCATGGTCGTAGTACTCATCCGTAATCCTACACGAGACTCGCGGAAAAAATGCCACATACTTGGCAAGATCATTTCAGTACAAATGAAGACGCAGTGGTTGTTGTTGTGCATTCAATAACATTTCAGTACACTCGAAATGTTTCTGAAGAACCTCTTCTTACGCTATTTGAACATCTTATTTTGCGTTGTCTCAGACCACTTTCGTCTTTTCAACAATTCTATTGTTTGTACAAACGGATGATCGTTCGTGTGTTAGACAGTGATAAACATTTCAGTCCGCCTTTCAAGCTTACACTATAAAAGGCATATGGTTTGAAAGACCTTGCCTGGAAAGCAGCTTATGACTGATATGACTGATATTTCATATATGTGAAGAATGTTTGTTGTAGTAATTGTTCATGCATCCAACGCAGTCAACGGTCAGAGGGGTGACGTTTTACTGGACTTGCCTTGAACCCGCTTAATTTAAAATGCACATACGGAGCATTGTAAAAACGAATAGTGCGACAATATATTTTAACCAGCACTATACCAAGCCATATCTTGTAAACAATTATTCCCAGTGATTACCCGTAAAATGATGGACAGCTCTCTCAACCTGATTGGATCTCATCATTGCCACTCATGCCTGATCACAAATGTCGGTAACATACATATCTTGTGACAAATCGATTTGACGATGATTATGGCAGTCTCAATGTGGAGTCGCTATTGTAACAAAATGATGAATGTGATTTTAACTGATTTATCACTGCTCTTACCCACTTGCAACTAAAAATCCACTGTCGATTTTGAATCCGTAGAACTTGACCATTCGTAATCTGATTTTTCTAGTTAAACTGATGATCTCTGAACGGTTTGTTGAACACGTGTTTAATAGTGTGTAGCTCACGTCACGCTAACTAGATTTATATTCCTTTGTTATGCTGAGATCTTTTGATTCAAATCATCACCGCTGATAAATATCAAGGGGAGAAGCCAGACAAATGTCGATGCCCACCAGATAGATAAACTAGCTGTAGTGTAGAGATGATTTACTATCGAATTAAAAGGTGAGTATCTTGTACACGCTTAGGTACACTGACTCTTATTACACAAGCTTCTATCAAATTCAAGCACGAAATGCGTATTTTTATGCGGTGCACATGATGCAACAGATACCGTGCGTATCAATAAACAACTGGTGGCCTCTTTAGGGGTTGTAAGTAGTATTATCTTGACAATTTCGAATAGAGAATAGAGTTAGTTTCAAGCACCTACTTATGCTAAACTTAACACTCCATATTCGACAACGTCAGCTCGCTTTTAGTCGGGGTTCCCTTATTTGGCTGAAAACAGTATAAATATAGAATTTTTATGTAAAATCGAATGAACGAACGAAAGTCTGACTGATATGAAACGTTATGTGCGCTTTCAGTGTCTTACCATACGAATTTAGATGGCAACGACACAACTTAGCAATGGCGTAACATATCTTGAAAGTCAGGTAAATTAGCTCACTTACTACGAAAGACCTGCTAATTCTAATCGTTTTCTATCCAAACTGCATGCCTTTTGTTTGCTTTTATAGCAGTTTCTTAACTATCATTCAACGAACTAGGCACCATTGAAGCTACTGCATTCAAAGGATAGAATATTCAAGACTTTGTTCGATTAAGTTCAGTAATATGTTTTGGTTACGGGGTTATGAGCTCCATATTAATCAATACTTGACAACAGTGGTTTTCTATCGACTGTCGCCAGAAGTAGTTGGAATGCAGACCCATGAAGCTGAGAATTGTGACAAGAAACAAAAACGGCTGCTTACTTTTGGGTTGAACTGTACTACAGCTGTGTTCTTGCACCGTTCGTCAACTCATCTGCATTAAGAACTAGCCAGAGTCAACGGTCCTACATTGTTCTGCCTCCTTTAGTGATTTTGTCACAGCTTTTGGGATCAGCACCCCTGTTCATTGGAACAACCGTAGCATATCATGTGTGACCAGATCAGGTGGTCAGACCAAATAAGCGGAGTGCGCCACTACAACCAACGGTTCCTAAAATTTGCTGAGGACGTCGCTGTAAACCGGTTCAAACTTGTTTTGTGTGTAAAAAATTATTTTTGAACCTCAAGCTGCCATGGACCTAGATGCAGTGAGTGTCATTCAGATCACACGATTGGAGGTTTTGAATTCCTTGTTTTTTTCTTTGTTCATAACCTCCAAGCAGTGTTATTGATTACTGTGTACTGACAAACCAATACGAAATGCTAGTAGCTACTACTGTTCATTATTTTACAATTTCGTTCAAATTACAAAAGGGATATAACTCGTTGAGAGTTATCAACCGAAACTTCAACATAAGACGAGTCTCTATGCCAGATTTTGTTTATAGCACTGTACAGCGTACACATTAAAGCAACTGCAAACGAAATAACTTTCAGGTGCTGAATAGGCATATGTTGTGCATTTGGATACACAACGGTTATCATCAACATTTCCCGCTCACGTCTATGTTGTTGTTTATCAATTCTCCTAATCTAAGTAGACACACCGTCATGCTGTTTTCCGTTATGTGCAAGATAAAGACTGTACACTTTGTTCGGATCAACAACTGGGATGACCAAGCGGCTCAGGTAACGCAAATTTATTTCAGTAAACACAATGGAATTTTAATTGGAGCGAAAAAGAATCAAACAAACTTGCTGTTTTATTTAAACTGTGAATTATGTTGCCTTTAACAAAACCGTCTCTCGGAAACAAGACCACCATTGGTTGTACTTAAAGCGTGGCAACTACTGACACACACTTACAAACAAAAATCTATTCATAGTGTATACCGTTCTTACCCAGCGATTGCTTCGGTAAGCAAACTGAAACGGAATTATAATCAATTTTGAATAGTTTTTGTGAGATTTCTCGTATTTATGGATATAAAATCGTCGTGAAGTTTGAAACGTAAAATCTCTTAAGTTGAATAATACTACTGCTCAACTGCAAACCCTCGGGAACGGAGACTTTGAACTCGCGTAGGCCATCGATATGGCAGATAAAATGGCAACACTACAGTAACAACCTTCGGGGAGAGTGTGTTCTTTAGAAAGTGATAATCCCAACGGAGGATACAATTGTATGCCTGAGACAACAGTCTCAAAAGCCTTGCGTAGCAAGTTGTGACTTGTACACTTCTGTTCCGTAAACGTTGGTCGCTAAGTCATATGTTCTGAAATGCCTCAGAGTATCTTGATAAATCATAAGATATTGATAGATTTGCTGAGAAAACCCCAGAAACGTAAATATACCAGTCTTTTTTCCTGAGGAATAAAGGAGCGCCGTCTTTGTGGTGTCAATCAATTTAGGACCTGTGTGCGTTTCTTCCATTTTCACAACTCTTACTCCTATTGTAGATAACAAAGGTGCAAGATATTGTTATATCTATTTAAGTGACACTGTGGCAACCAATATATTGCCCTGTGTTTTTCCGAAACTGATATGATTACGCTTGTTCCATCAAACATAACATGTAACAAGGCGCAAAAAACGTAAAAGGACTATTTAAAAGTGACTTCACACGTAGATTCTAAAATACTCGTCATCTACTCAAAATTTACCGCACATTGACAACGGTGTCATATGGATTCATAGGACAAAAGCAGCTTTCGGGTGAATTCATTAGAAAACACGGGCAAGTTGCCCAGTAATAAACCAACCAACATTGGGTAATCTGGCTTTGATCGTATCAGGTATCAGTATCTCGTGCAACTATTTAGGATACAGTGAGTTGTATTTTTGCTGAAGCAACTATGCTGATTTGCTACATTCTATAAGATACACTCCAGTTAACAATGGTGGACGATTTCCTACTTATCTTGTTGACCATTCAAAAGATGTTTAGCAGCTTGTCAAAATTATGTCAAAACAGAGCCTTAAAGTTATTCAAATAACCAGTGGACTTTTACTTCGTCAGTTGGCACTAAAGAACATTTATTCTTGAACAAACTGCATCGATAACTGATTGGAAATAACTACATGGTGTGGATTGAAGCACTCGTGATTGACTTCAGAAACAAAGTTTATAACAAAGAAGTTTCTGTGGCAGCGTCAACCTCTTTCTAACAGCCCTATCAAAGTGACCGAATTCTATTGCCTTGTAAATACATTGTTGAAGCCTCTCCGGAACTGTGTCGTCGAAGAATCGGTTTTTCAAAAAGCTATGGCCCACGTATCATGTCTGTGGTAATATTTTAACCACAACTTCTAAAATCAGTGAAAGTGCACCCTTTGCCCGGACTAAAATACTGAAATGATTCGTGAACTAATCACCATTTGACAAATGGTTCACAACCTATAATTTAAGGTTTGCAAATAACATTGGTGTAGATGGATTTGCTCCCCTCATTTTTGCATGTTTTTGTGAATTAATCAGTGGAATCAAATTCAACTCAATACATCCAAAAATCCGTAGACTATGGCCATTGCTACCAGTTGTTATCGATTGACAAATTGTTTCTCATCAACGTTCGAACAACTCATTTTATTTTGCTAGTTCGTCTTTCGTTTGCGTTCACTTTTGTTTCGGATGAAGCGAGCTTATTCTGGTGACCTGTGATCCATCGAATGGTAAATATACATTCGGAAACAAGAATGGTGTTCAAGTACTAAAAACGTTTTCATTTGATATGTACAAGTTTTTCAGCCACCAAAATTGGCATTTTGGAAGGGACGAAAATACATTTCACTTACGGCGCGGCTGCACAAACCTAACTCTGTTAGATCCCAATTGATTTTATGAAATGGCCATGCACTTAGCCTGTGTTCTTTTGTCTTCGTGTAGAATTGAATGTTTGCTTACATTGTGGCTGGTCTGCTTTAAAAGTTTCAGACATTTCTTGAATTATCCTTGAATGCTCAAAATGATTTACTAGTCCACCTTGTTTGTGAGCCAAAACACAATTTGTGTTCCGATAACTTTTGTCGGTACGATTAATGGGCGTCTCATTCTGACAAAAGCTACATGGATAAACGATGCGTTTATTGATGTCTGAGACCGGCAGACTGATCATGGAAACGTTTGAGAAATGATGATAGGCATCCATTTTTGGTAACGTTTTACAAATTGCAAACGTTTAAGGGTATAAACTGTTGCCTGTTCGTATGCGTACAGTTTTATTAGTGATCAGAGTTGGCCAAAGGTACGTCAAACGTGCTCAAGTCGATCAAAATGGGAAGCTCAATAATTAGATTATTTTTGATATATGTGGCCTACTGATGGCAATATACATCACCGGTCATTTCCTTGCCCATGGGTTAAGAGCATAACGTACTCTTGGATAGAAAGTTACTTCCATCGATAGCAAAGCTACCTATTTCCTAAAAACATGTGCAGTGGAAATGTGATTCTTGTTCCTTACCATCTCGAACTGATTAAGAGGTCCAATGTGAAGAATAAACTATTACATTTTTCCAGATGCTGTCAAACATTCTTCGTTTCAAAACGCTGTAACGGGTATGAAACAAATGCAAAAGTGGGTTTCAATGTCATAACTCCACCGAGATCCCAGGTAATAAGTACGAGATGACGAATGAAACGATCGCTGGCTTAAAAGAACCTTATGCGGATTCAGTTAAACTATTTCGATAATTCAAGACACTAAAGCAAACTTACAAAAAATGTACTCTACGGAGACTTTTCGACAGACCTATTCAGTTACGGACCTTGTCAAACTGGTATGCATTAATTTAAATGAACGTAGAACACGGATGAGTCTTTGGCTACATTACTAATACTACACCGAACTACTGACGTCTGAATGGACCGTCATGCGTTGAAAGCAAAAAAAATCAGGTTTTATGCAGGCCGAACGGGGAACTTCCGATGCACAAAATATCGATCTAACAGTGAGATACGTTGGAGCCAATAAGTAGCCTAAGTGTAAACGTGAGACAACAGAAAAAAGCAAAGTTATGTAAACAACACAACTGAAACATTCGATTTGTAATAACAACTGCTTAACAAATAAAATAAACTCATAATTACACATTCTTAATGGCGTGGTAAGTATATGTTAACCGCCCTGTATTTTTGTACAGAAAGAGAGGGTTTATAATGGTGTATAGTAATTGTCTCGACAAAAAGTAAGTGATGTCTATGATTTGGGCGATGGAACACACGAAATCTTTCTCCATTTGAATTTCGTGTCTTGTTTCTTCCAAATTGTGTGTGATAGAAGATTAAGTAGCTCCGACGGTGTTATTCACTAACTACCTTGGAATATTCCCCAGAACCCGTGCCCCAGACGTTCCCACCGTTCGATTGATATATTTGACTACACAAGTGCAAGTGAATCCGTAAATACTGCTGGATGTAACCAGTGAGTTGCCTGGGTCTCTCCTCGGTGTGCAGGACAGCCACGTCATCATGACATTGATTTCTTTGGAAGTTTCAATGTAGCCTGTTTGAAATGACACTGAGTTTCATAATCAACACGAAATTGAAATTAAGCTATATTGTCCCAATGAAGAGAATATTCCACTGTTGTGTCTGTCTAAACAGTAAGTGTGATTCTTTCAAACTTTAAAACATGTTAGCCTCATTAGTGTCATACTCATGCAGTTTGCACGAACATTGGAACGATTTTACATAGATTAGCCAAACTCATGTTAATATGAATTTGTTTGCATTGCAAAACGAAGTAAGTTTCGGTAACTTTGAGTTGTCTTTTCGTTATACGATTGCATACAACCACAACTATTAGCCGTTACATTCTGGCAGGTCAAAAACCTCTAAAATCCTATCCGACTAGGATATATCAAATATGTCATAATGCGTTAGACAGTGGCGAACTCACACATAGTGTTGACTCCATCCGTGTTGCAGTCAGTCAGTCAGTCGACTAGTCAGCCAAGCAATCAATCAGGTAATCAGTCCGTCAACTTCTAAACGTTTGTCCAAGTAAACAGAAAATGTTGGGTAGTACTTTCAAGAAATATGTCGTAATATCCGAAATCATACGATATCTTGAATTGGATGACCAGCTCACCAAGGGTTTTGTTATCGACCTGAAAAATCAAAGTCCTCTTGAGTGTTCCTAAACAAGCTAGGTGGGCGAAGTTTCAACGACTTATCTTTTTCCCCTCTGTCGTCTCTTTTATTCTGATATTTTGTTTCTAGAAGCGTGTTCTTGAAACCAGATGTCCACACAAGTGCGCAATGTGTGCTCAAAAGTGTAAATTATGTTACTCAATTCTGCCAGTGGTCGAAATGTGGTGCCCTAACAGAACCACACACCATGTAGCTGGAACACAATAGAAAAGTGGTGATATTCGTTGATTTTCCCACCAGCAACCATCAAGCTTCTGCTCTTTTGACCCACGTTGTGTAGATGAATGCCGAATCAGGTGAGTAATAAGTGTCTCAACTTCTCTGATTCCTACATCTCAGGATATCTAGAAAGATGGAACTGGATTGGCACACGCAAATTTACTGCTGATGTATATATAGTATTATGGGTACGTAGAGAATGCTTTCAATCTTGTTTGAGACCGTTTCTTTTCTGTAGTCATTTTATGGTGTGCTTTATTTCACTATATCCCTTATGCTTAATGGGTTCTGTTTTGTTCTCTCCTCTGTTTCCAAACACTAACAATTTTAATAAATGGTGTGAAAAGGTCATTAATTGAAGAATATACGCACGAAATACAATGCAAATATATAGGTTGTCCTCTACAACCACGTGTTGCTTTGCATCGAACATGAGGAAGAGACCGGTGGTTTCAGTTCTGCACCAAAGTCAAATCAAGTTGTTCAAAGGTAGGTAGGTTTGGTACACGCCAACTGTAAGTGAATAATGGAAGACTAACCATGTATATATATACAAAACTATGCATACATACTGATTACAAGTGGAGTGTATAGCTACTTCCTGCGCAGTGTTTGGGGTTATGTGTAATAGTACATGTGAATGGACACTCATTCACTTGTTCCTGTGGAGCAGGTTATATTGGTCGAACGTCAAGACAACTTTCGAAACGAATCCGAGAACACCATCCACGGTGGCTGGGGCACGGGGAATCACGATCGGTCAACAGTGCTATTCTCGCTCATCTGGTTGAAAACGGACACCAGGTGAACACTGATCAAGCCTTCAAAGTGGTATATCGCGTGCCAGGCAACCCATCAAAAGCGACCCGAATCAGAACACTTTGTACTGCCGAGGCGATTGGAATCAGGCTACTTGACCCGGTATTATGTCATCAAAAGCGGTTTGTTCAGACGCTGCACCTACCGTGGCCACAAATCCACCGGATCGATGGCCAACCTGCGCGGTCAAACCAATGGACAAGCGTGACGTAACCGACCAATCAAGTCATCGCCAATTGACTGACCAGTAACCTAGTTTCTCTGTAATAAGTCTGATCGATATCACGATCTAACTCTATTAATTCCTTATGTAATTGTACCGGCCTGAAGATGAATTATCGAAAACATATGTTCGCCTATATGTCTTTATATATGTTGTCTTAAGTTTATATGTATGTATGCGATCTACTGCAAATATTAGTAATCAAACTTGCTTCGCTTAAAAAGAATTACAGGGCTAACTGGAATACGCAAAATAGAAAATCCTGAGATCGAAGAGTTGAAGGCGTTAGGCTGTTATGTGCATGCTTCCGAACAAATTGTCTATTAACTTCATTCACTTTGTGCATTGAACTGAACATCAGAACGAATAAACAAAACTGATATTTTTAACAGGTAACTACTACTTGACGGAGAACAAAGTAGGATTTACAACCCTCCAGTTATGGCTTGATGTGAGGACTACAATAGATTTGTGGTATGTGTGTGATTTTACTCGTTAAGCTAACTCAGAATGAATGTTGTTTGGGTGACCTGCGAGGCAATTAGTAGCGTACCATATAGTGGGGATGTTATGAGACTGTGTTGCAATTTGCTGTCCCTGTTGGGGATTTATTACCTTCGAATTTGCAAGGCATGTAAGAAAGTTCTACATGAAGTTCTAGTTTGCAAATAGTCTCTAGAGTAACAGCTTTTGTTACGGTACTGGGTCAATCGTCATTGTGATTTTCAGTTTACTTGGGGGTACTTCACTATCGCCTAACTTCTACTGGAGCCGATTATATTACTGATAAAATCGGGAATTTGGAACAGGTTTACTTACAGAAAAGTTAGAAGACTGCAAGTTTTACAGTTAGCCCGGTGACAAAACGACAACCTGGAAAATGAATCTACATATTGTACGGTTGGCAACCAACAAACTACTCATCACTCCACAGAGACAACTAATGTCAAATGCGTTCAACTCTTCTACGCAATCCTGGTCTACGGACCTAGTGTTCAATGGATTAAGTATTTTAGCACATCTCCTCGTACAGTTAGCAACAAGTAATAGCTGCCAGCTTACTTTTACTTCATTTTCAACTTTTTCTTAATCATATGACTACATCCGAATTTTTTGCGCTCCGCTCAGATGCTTGAGGTACCTGTGCTTTGCTGCCGAATTGCAGACCAGCGGTCGTCTGACAGACTGAGAAAAGATGCACATAATTACAGAGTATCAAATTACCTGTACCTGCTACAGCGCGGACTAGAAATGATCCCTAGTATGTTTATTTTTCCTAGTTTTTTTCATCACACTGAATAGTTTATCAAAACGATGCTGCTGTCCTCTTTGCATAATCCACTTTGTTGATAATAAAATTCGTATGCAATTGCAATGTGTCTTAGATCACAGTTTGTCAGACCGCGTTGAGAATCTCAACACCATCTACCCTTAGACATCTGAACGTGGCTTAGTACTGTTTCGAAGGTTATTCGACACTGGATGTACACAATTATACCTTACAATTAGTCACTTTAAACTGTAGTTACGTATTCTATATTCCACCTTGGTAGTATCAAGCTATTCTCGAACTTGAGGTGTGAAGCTTTAACAAAAGTTCGATTTATTACTCTCTCATCTGGTTTGAAAAAACAAGTGAGTTCAATTAACCGACCACTGACGCCTCGATCTCCAAGCGCTGATTATTTTGAACTCTATTGTGGTAACCAGTCAGTTCATTGAACACAATACACACACAAGTTATAATCGTCTGCTTTCTCTCAAGAGGTAGTAGCGCTTCCATGTGATACTCACCTCCATGGTTCTGTTCCATCATACAATCTCCTCAGCGTGAGATTCTGGGTGTGAGTGAAAGTTGATTTGCTTAAATATGTTAAATACTGCGTTTGAACTATCACAAAACACTAAAACTACTTGAAAATGTTCACCACTACACCAACCACGTCGTTGTTTTTCCAGCTTTTTTAACTGCCCAAGCGATTCCTTACTCATGTTCTTGTTAGACAATTATTATAAAGAAATGTATTTTGTGTATCACAAAATCTAATGATTCTCAGATTGTCAGAGAAGATTAGCATCCGCCTAATGGATATCGTTTTTTATATAAATTGGTACCTAACTGCAAACAGTGGTTTGTCGGTTACAGATTGAGCAAAGTTCAGATTACGTTTTTTATGAAAATAATGACAAATCAGATAAAATGATGGGTGGTATGTTGAGTACCTGTTTATTGTTAAGACTATTTAGTTTGTGTACGGTCCTTTTTGTGCGCTCACGTTTTGTCATGGTTTCAATTCTTTGCCCACATTGACTAGTTGTAACATGTGTGATGAGGTCAAAAGCGTTAACACGTCAAACCACAAATGCTGTTTGGTCAGTCAGCTACGGACCGATTTTTCAAACTATCCATCCGTTATAAACAAACCCATCAAATATCAAATGGTCAAGGTCAATTAAGATATTGCCCAATTGCGTGTCTGCGTTCGCACTAATTGTGTGCGGATTGGCATAGCAATCAGACTTGCATAAAATGTGATGGACATGTACGCATTCAGATTAAACTGAATTTAGCTGCAACATGAGAATTCTTTTTATAGGATAGTGTGCAAATCCAGTCGGTAAAGAAATAAAACAACATTGCAAAAGGTTCAATGTAATGGGCTATACTGTTGGTCGCTCCTCAAATTATTTAGTGGTTATATGCCAACCATAAATAATAACCAGTCAACTATACCGCTGAAGAAGAACGTGGACAGGGACAACCGGCAGTTACTGCATGCAGTAAAAAGTGCATTGCCCGCAGTTACATTTACCAACAAAGCTCGCTGCAGTTTGCTGCCGCTGCACATATTCCGGGGTTGAATACTATTAACTCAACGTCCAAAATCCCCCTGGACTTAGTCTGTCAGTCGGGCAAATCGACGGTCAACGAGCAACCTTTTGTAATCGACTGGGATGCATCAAGCAAACCAACATATTACGGGTTCCTCACATGCAGCTAGCTAGAGGACTGGGGTCGCAGTTTTACAAAAGCAATATTTACATTCTCAAGATGCAACGTGTAGTTTTGTTAATTACGAGTGAACTTCCCTTTCGTCAGCTACAGGAAGTAAGATCGTCTTCTTGAAGTGCACCGTCTGCGAAAGACTTACACAAGTAACTCCTAAAATATAGCGTTCCAATAAAATCGTTCTTTCAGAATGACCGCAGGCAAATAGCCCTATGAGCTCTCCGTAAAATACCATACTCAACATTAGGTGCTTTGTCAAGAAAAGTGTTGGGGCATTCAGGAGATTCAAGTGGATTTCTGTCCGAATATGCCAGATACTCGGGGATTTCAGGTTATCACTCGGAAGTTTCCATAACTCAACACCACTAGCTTTTGTAGTCTGTGAGTTTAGCGATGTACGCGACTCTGTCTTTTGCTGAAAAAGACACATTAACCCTGTGTCTCACGGTTCAGCCTATATCTGTCGAAAAGTGTCCGTTTGATACGACAACCATGTGTACAGCAGTCACTTGATCGGGGGTTTCAACTATCTTGAATATTGATCCTCTCGTGTAGAAAGGACAAGTTCGTTTCGTCTTGATCATAATTATTTCATCCAGTGTTATGGTAATTGTCGACGCGGATTTAGTATTAGTCGCTTATAGAAACCAAACTTACGAATACAAAGTTGAGCTTTCTGGTTAAAGCCCACGGGATTTGGGAGGAATGGCCAGTTGTCTTCGCCCAGAGGACCTAAAAGGTGAGGAATCGACCAGTAGGTCTACTAAGCGTTGCTTTTTGTCAGTTTGATCAGGGCAAGAGTCTTTATAACACCGTTTCTATAAGATTTGTACCAGATTGACAGAGTAAGTAGAAAGGAACACCATACTTATAACTTGAATTAAACAAAGTTGTCATTAATCCTATAAGCTAATCTTGGAGTGCACCATGAATTTCATGAATCCTTACACTGAGTAGACGTTCAACTGACCAAGTCGTTGGTGACGTGAACTCCATACAAATATTATAGTTTTAGTCAGTGCATCATAGACACCACCCGACAGAACTGACCGTTTGTTTGATTTACAACTTTTGGTATGGGCGCACCTGACTGTAACTAAAATTAGTATACAGAGTCTACCAGAGTGTTGTCTATCTTGTCCAAACTCCTTTTTGTTAAGTTGGACGGTGTAATATGGGAAAGAACCCATAGGCTATGTGTCTCACCTGATGCGGACGCCAAAACGATTCATCTGTGATCTGAGTGATTAACATAGAAAGTCATTTATAACTGATCACTGGATATGCTTTGTGCTAATTTGATATATTCGGATGAAACCCATGAATATGTCATACGTTTGTCGACGCGAAAAGATATGCGATGCACAGCCCGGTAGTGATCTTTGTTTTCAAATTAACTAAGTTGAGCCAAAGTCCAGAAACTATTATGGGTAGTCTATTTGCACGAATATCAATTTCACATTACTGCGCAGAAGGCATAACTTACTCACAAACTCGTACAGTTCAACACAGAATAAGATAGATTATAATGAATTGTATGGTCTAAAACCAGTTATCGCTCGTGAGTGGGTCAGAATTCAGCAGCTGAAATAAAGACAGCACAGATCACTCAAAGCACATACGTATAAATGACCTAAAATTAAGAGTGATGTGAGGTGATGCTGAAGCCTAAACTGATGGTACATAGGTTGCGGAGAGTAAGACTGTCGTTGCACTCATCACAAGGCGAAATGGAGGAGTAAGCAAACAGATGAATAATGCTTCTCAAACAACAATTCAGCGTACACACATTCAAGTAATTAATAACTAATGTCAGACAAGATAAAGATGTTCACATTCTAGATGGCTAAAGTGCGCATAACTCAAAAGCGAATCTCCATCTGCAAAGAAGTAACGATGCCCTGTCAGACGAGTTTCATGATCAGGTTTGTTTGCCACATTTAGACTCACAGATAACGATGAGGTCCGTGTTGGTGCGACGCCAAAGAATAACCACTTTGGAACAATGTGATCCATATTGTTGAGTAACTGCCACCACACACACTATCCAGTGACTACTATTCCCTCCCACCTGGTCGAACTGAGGGAGATCAACAGTTATGACTGTGTATATTAAACAAATTCGGCAAATAGCCGTTGGCGATTCCTTGATGCGCTATCTGTAATGATAAGAGGACCGGGTCACACGGTCTGGTTACTAGAAGTGTTTCGTTGGCTGACTATCGTGGTTATATTGTCAGAAATTAAACGGTATCAGTCATCAAAAGTATCGGACTAATACTCTTCCGCACTTAGCATGAATTGCCAATACGCTCAAATTATCCAACATAAAGGCGTTCAGAATAAAGCAACCAAAAACGACCTAACGAAATAGCCATCAATCAACTGGAGGTGGGCTAGTTAAAAACGTTAGGTAGAGATTAATATGATGGAATGTCACGCAATACAGGAGAATAAATCGTTAACAAATGAGTATTGATGGTTGAAAATAGGTGGGATGCTGAGATTAAATCTAAGCGTACAGTCACAAAATGAAAGTCGTTAGAATTGTGCACTACTGGCGAAAACAGCATAAAATAACAAACTTAGCATCAGCTTTCTGCAAACAAACTTCGACGAATTTAGTATTCTGCATTAAAGCAAACAAAGTTCATTGGATTTAATTACCGAATCTAAACAAATGCACTATAATATCTGGAGAGACAAGTTTAATTTCTAATCAACAGATCCACGAAGGTCACCACAGTACGATGGAATGGAAAGTTTAGAACAGACTTTTTTATCTGCGAGCAATAGCTTCTCTCATAACCATTCAACAATCTCAACCATCTGATATATCTGCTCTTAAATAACCGTATCGTGTTTTATCAACTAATTACTTTGGACCATTCCCCGATTTTTGAGGTGAAGTAGTTACTACGGCTTTTGACCAAACATCTGTTGGAATGGATGCATCATAATGGGGGATAACTTCTTTTTGCGCAAACCGCCTAAAGTAATAAAACTTTCGTGAAAAGATTTCAGCAAGGGCATATATTCGCGTCACCAATGTCTCGAAACAACACAATATAGATGTTGGGCTTTATAGTTGCTTGTTCGTAACACCCCAACAATGTTATTTCACTAACTAGATTTCAACAACGTGTAATTTTGCGAACCTTCATGTATTGGAATTACTGGAACATCGTTACTTTTTGTTAAGCATCGGCAACCTTAGCGATCAGAGTTTCCTCGTCTATAACGGGCTGGTGATTCACAAAAACAATTATCAGTTCGATCGTTATGATCATTCTTTAGTATACACCACTTCAGTGATCAGTTTCAAATAGACCGAATTATCAGTCCGTTTTACGGCACAAGAGATTATCAACAAGCTTCCTGGGATTTGACGTTTTAGCATTTCAACCAGCTCCGAACCGAGTTTTTAAAGTTGGTGTTGTTGTCACTGTATAGAATGCTCGAGACATCTCGTCGGTGAACAAAACCTACAAATTGCGAGCGTTAGGTTTTTCGTTATTTCTATTAAGGAAGCAACTTCTGAGCCTGAAAGCAAATCAATACAGCTTCAACACTTATGTTCACTTCTACTTGTCATCAACTGTATTGGATCGACGTTATCCAATTCGGTATCCTGCATAGCGTCCCACGTCCTTCTGGCTGTTAACTAATTAAAATGAAGTTGCCACACACTAACTGCAAACATAATTTGGACGCCCGTGGAATTTTCTATTTGATGTTCCAACTGCATGCTTGATCACTTGCCTAGGATTAACTCGGTGCTGGAAAAGTTCACAACGCAATAACTTACGCCGTTTTGTTAAGAGGATCAGATCGCTTGAGGATATGCGTGATTACAACCACAGCAGAACAAACAAACAAACACCAGCATTTCGCACTAGTTAGATGGTGCAGACCGGTTGTCGTGTGCATATGGCATTCTTTGTCAGCATATTGTACATCAACATCAGAACTGCTGCCTTTCAGTATCATAATTCTAAGTAACTTCTAAAGTTTGCATATCTGTACCGAGAGAAATCGAGTGGGTCCAAACCGACCAATTTCGCTGTGTCAGAGTACTTGCTTAGACTGTGAGACCTAACTGTGTATAGTATGCCAAACCTGAACTGGAACGATAAGTGGTATACAGTAAATGTCATCCGAAATGACAAGCTCACGTATACACGTGAATATGTAACTAGTTTGGAAGTAAGCGCCACAAGCCTACCATATCTGACTTTCCCCATCAAAACCAATGACGAATAACCACGTACGTTTGTTTGTTCAAAAGCGCAATTAATCAATCATTCGGCTGGGCAGTTTTATCTGATTTGAGAGCGGCTGAAAATACGGTGTTGCACTTCTTACCGAACAAAAATATTCAAACCTATTCCCATGATATATGTTTCACGTTCACGGCATCTTCAAAAGTTATCTTCTGCCCACTGTCGTTTGTTAAAGCTCATCCATGAACGCAGTATGGTCAGACCAGTTTACGGAAAAATAGAACATATTTCAGTTTGCTGTTTTTCTGGACTAACTTGAAAGTTATCCGTGCGTCAATGTAGAACCGTTTCTCCTAAACAACAACTAAACGAGCACTGTCCACAATCAACGAACGGCTGTTTGGTTCATAAGAAACAGACTATTTCGGCAAAATGTTTACCGCACAGTGGAACACAAAGTATGATAAGTACTGGCGCATCCTACCCCAATAACATTTTAATCGTGTTCATCCAGTGTTCATTCATCATGTTCATCAGAGTAAACACATCCGATTACTGGCACATGTGCATGCGGTTGACACATCACGCAATAAAAACTAAGAGCACAATAATGACCGTAGTCTATAGAATGAGCTATCCTTATCATGATGGCTGAGGAGCACTGTGTCAGGTGTAACAGCTACATAACGCCTCAGTTTTTTCAGTTGCATTAATGTATGCTAAATGGAACGATTAAACGATTAAACAGTTTGCTCACAGAGGTCAGGACCGTATCGGTTGAGTTAATCAAGCTTACTTTACGTGGGGAATATCGGTTCTAAACCCTACCGAACTAAAACACAAAGGTTTAACGGACAAAATCCAACATTAGACTGCACAAGCTGAAAATGAGAATAGTGGGTATGATACAGTAGATTGAAACTGATTGTATGCGAGGAAAGAACTGTATGACCACAATACAGGTTATCAAACAAGCTAAATTTCTGTAAACGTTTTAATGCGTCGTATATGACTGTCAAGCAAAACTGTTTCCCCTAAACTTTTGGAGAACACAACTAACTTCTAAGCAAGAATCAAGTGGAAAGTTATCTCTAACTTATTTCTCAGCATGCCAAATTCGCAGTGGTTTGAGAAGGTGAATAACACAACGTCAATCACCAGGGTCCTTGTAATGGATTACCGCTGAAAGCAATTGTTAATCACAAGTGCATTCGTCATTTATTCGGCATGAGATGAGGGTACTTACAATCATATTCGTCAATTTCGCAATAAAGTGACTCCATTTGAAACCCGGCAACCTGTTTAGTGAAAAAAGTATTTTGAGATTTTTATTAATTGCTTACCAACAATAGCTTCTCGCTTGTTTAGTTAGATAAGGAAACTCAAAATTCTTAGGTAAATATATTCTTTCATGTAGATGAGCGAATGAGTCTTGCGATTATTGACTGTGTATATTGATAAAATATACACCGCACAAATTTACTTACAGCTTTTACATCCAAACAGAATGTATTCAGGCAACCTTTTTTTGAATGGAATCATTCCCGGCTTTCGTGACGGCACACCTATGGCGCACAGTTTTGCCATAATATGATGCCGAATACATGTCCGCGATCTCAAGCGGCAGCCGTGTTGGTTACGACACTATAGATGTCAGTCCGAACGCGATTGGAAAAGATTAGTTTGATCTAACACTTCTTACCAATCAGTTATTGTTTGCTGAAGTTTGCTGGCTATATTTCGAATGTGTTATATCTTCACGCTTTTTATCTCTCACATTCTGACCTTCAGCAATATTATTTCTAATGAATTTGAAAAACGGAGAGTGTTATCAATTTTTCTTTTATCTATGAATCCTCCAAACCAAACTGTTCCAGATTTAAGTATTCTTAGCTGTATCAGTTCTGCAAGTTTTTCGTAAATCCACAGATAGCATGAAGCTAACTCAGGCTTGTACTTTTTAGCTGCATTTTCTTCTGTATTTCAGACACCGTCTTCTCAAGCTTTCTGTACTTGCGGTATTCATTCGCTGAAGTGCTGATTATTTGGGAAACGTTATTTTTATGAAAGCTCGATCAATAGTGGTAAAACCTCGTTGCAAACAATGTGCAGCAATTGAATCACGTATCAGATCAGATAATAGTGCTGTAAGTAAGAATGAATCGAAAGTGTCTGCTGATGAACGCTCGTAAAACTCACGGAAACGTTAGAGTGATGAATAAACTGTGTTTGTGGATCTGACTGTCAGATTAAATCCCGCACACCAACTTAAGTTCAAACACTGTCATTCGAGTGTTTGTGGATTATGCTTTTATGGGCAGCCACGCAAATTGTGCTTCAATTCATGAGCTTAGTTGGATGACAATGAAATCTTCTTTTGGGAACAGAGATCGAAGTTGCCACATTTGATATGTGGGCCCCGCATTCGAAATCTCCTCACCTTTGACAGGTTTGTATACCTGTTCTTGACGAACTAGGAGGGGACATTGTTTATCATTAGCTGATTGACAGTATCATATCAGATTAAAAAATTTTGAACGTGGAATACTTTCACTCTTACCACCACGGTTGGTCTGTCATTAATGAAGAATTTTCTCCACACAAATGCGTGAGGGTATTCGTGAATAATTGGCTTTTTATTAAAACTATTCCTAAACGCAGAAAACCGATAGTTTTCGCTTGTTTATTCACAATCAGTCAAGTCTTCAGGCAGTCCCCGACTACTGATTATTAATCTCACAAATATTTCTCCACTTTTTACGTTTCGTAAGTCTCTAGTGCCTATCTACTGTCATTTAGTTTTTTTAGGGTCTGTTTATGTTCATTCAGCATGTTCTCACTTTGCTTTCCGCATTCTGCTAGCGCTTACTATTTTGCATCGTACGGTTTCGTTTTAAATTTCGTAAGTTTCTCCCAGGAAAACGAACATAATTACGCCTTCATTATTGAAGATCGGATTGTTCACAGCTCCTTAAGTGAAAAAAAATTAGCAACTGCAAGACAAAAGCAATTTGCCAAGTGGGACTTAACCAGTCACGCAGAGGAGCAAATTGGGTTTTTTCTCACAGGATTCATGCATGCAGTAAACTTGGTGTCTATTCTATAATCAAGGATTTCATTGTTCTAGGTTATCCCACTTGAGGAGACAATGTACTCTGACAGGAAGCCATTTTCGTGAAGAGGACGTTTTGCTACCGTCGGCGTATGAAACCGCCTCGTGAAAGCTACAGTTGCAACCATTTATTTGTTGGTTTGGATGAGCATTAAACTATCGTTAACTCGGAATTGGCCAGATGTCCTAACTGCAATAAATCACCTGATTGGATTATTATGTAGCAATCAGACGTGTACCAGAAGTATATTAATGGCACAGCAAGATCACACTTCCCTATACGTCAGATGCTATCTAACAGTGAAACATTCGGCAAACGAAGTAATATTGCAAACCGAGTATGCTTACCCGGAAAAAAATAGTTAAGCAATTCTAAGGCATTACACAATTCAATTTCGGTCTTCAACTGAGTAAACCATCTGGGTCAGTTTTTTCAAGCTCGCACAATATTGCAACGATTCACCCGGTACGCCGCCCTTGAACACATCCCGAGATATGCACAGTTCATTCTACAACATGATGTTGCAGTAGTTAGTGGCCCTACCTTAGCAGCTGATTCATCACATTCTGCAAGAGATATTCAACTGCGATTCATCTATAAACTAACTAACCAACTGTCTGCGCAACATGCAATTAACTGTCAAGATAGTGATTATGTTTATATGGTTCTTCCGAGCTCATCAGAATAAATGCCCTTGCGTTGCGATTTGTTAAACCTTGTCATCAACGTTAAAACCACAACAATGATGGTATTCACCAATTCACCGGAATGTCACCTGATTTGTCTAAAGTGCAAAGTCGCGTTATGCCCCTGTAGCTTGTTGTGGCCACATTTGAATCACCGGCGTATGGTGTACCCACGTAACACAGATCATAATTCCGAAGGTTGAACATCGAATCTCAGTTAAATAAAACACAGTTGATAACAACTTTATGAAACACTTCCATTCAGTTTATGCTCATGGATAAACTATCAGGCTTTTATTAAAATGGTTACTGATTTGAAACTCCGTAGCCGTTCAGCCTAGAATTTGTAATGAAACCAGCCCTTGGATTCGGGTTTCAAAGTAACTGTCACATGTTTGGAGGTATGGTTCAATTAAATGACTTATTAAAGCAATGGACAGAGTTCGTATTAGCCAGATGTGTATTCTTTTAACATAAGTTAAGAAAACACTTAAAAATATGAAAGGAATACATTCGTTCGAATGTGGAGATGATTAATGTGTCAAGTTATGCATTTAACTGTTTGTCCACATCTATCTCTTTTCACCACAAACATAATGATACGGGGAACGCCCATGCAACTAATAGTTTGCACATTTGAAACGTTTTGCAAGGAAACAATACGCTGTACACAAATGTCATGTAACAGATGTGTGCGAACATTATGTTTTGCAAAACATGTTACTTGCTAATAAGTACCCTAACGAAAGAGAATCAACCATGTCACAAGACAATACTAATGCTTTAAAATGAACATTCGAAGAAACGGCGTGTAAGCGTGAAGCTTTCAACGAGAACACAAGTGAAGAAAAATGGTGAATAGTAAAACTGATGTGATAAGATGCAACAAAAGTTGTCAGGTTGAGTTAAAATATACAAGAATTGCCTTCACATGCAGCAAATACACAGTGATTCATCACATTTTGCAAAAATAATTGACAAAACTGAACTGACAAAGCCGGCTTGGTAATAACTGTTATGTCAGTAGTCAAGGCATTGAAACATTAGCTGTTTGCATTGATTTTGGACTGTGTTTTTGCGGACACCTTGACATGTTTTCATCGAATTGTTCCTCGAGTGGATGAAAGAACTTTACGCACTTTATCTGGTAGTAGTAGGTTAAACGTCGTTCATTTTTGACGTCAGTTAGAAAACAGTTAATCGTTTTCATTCATTTCATCCTGTCTGCCATGTTCGGATCAAACGTGGATCAGAAACCGCTGCTATGTTTGCCATCCGATTCATTCTGATTATAACTCCTGTTACACCGTTTTACAATACTGCGCAATGAAACACACGCGTTATAAACCATAACAACCCACACCATTTCGATTCTCAGATTTGAGTACTTAGCCTTTAGATAACAACCGACAGAACCTCTCGTTATAAGCAATTATACATGCACGCACATTTTTCTCGTTATCTGAACTTACATGACTCAAGCTAACCTATTTAATGTAATTAAATTTTGAATGATAAAATGACAGTTAGCGATAAATGTTTTGAAAATGTACAACAACATTAGTACTACTGAAATTAATTTGCCAAAGGTACCGCACGTTTGTAAGTGACGTGACAAAAATGTACCTGTTTTGTTTTAAAGGTTACGTTGAGACCCTGCGGAATGTATTTTTCGTGAAAATCTGATCGGTTTACCGCTTATGCAAACCCTGAGGCAATAGATGATGAAACAATAGATAATCTAGAAATGTCGCGTTAAGTTGTCAAATCAGTATTAGACAGATAGCTTCAATGTTACACATCCTGTTGTTCACCGAGTTCTCTGTTCTGTATTGTTCCACTCAGTTCAACTTGTGACTGTGCATTTACCAGTGGGGTCTGCCAAAGATGGACTCTGATTTCTTCAAAATCACTGTAAACCTATAACTCCTGATTCTTGTCTCACGAATAATAAGTGCATATTGCAACCAATCTGAGGTCTCCTTCTTATTACATACGGAGAAAGTCTCGATTCGAGTACGATTTCCAAGACCATTTGTAGTTTATAACTCGGAGTAGTACATCCTACGAATGAAACCTCGTGGTCAGGTTAGTCTATTTTGGACCCTTCAGACATAGTACGTGCTCAGAACGAGTTCTCATTAGACGGACCTTGAGACGCTTATGGCAGCTGTCATCGGATTTACTCAACTAGCCTTTGCGATCTTTCTTGAGTCATAAAACGAAAAGAATTCAAACGAAGAATGTGTCTGGTTGACAATCAAGATTGTACTCAAGTTTAACTCAGACCGGTATGTTCGGTGCACCATACAAGCTCCAAGTTTTCTTTCCATGCAATACAGGATTAGTAAATCATACGTCGCAATCCCGTTCCGTAATACTTAAGTCAGTAAAATTTAGCAACACAGGGACATGTTGTTTTCCGTCGCACGAATCAGGTTATTGGGAAACCAGGACGACTAAACACTGAGGATGTTCTGGCAAACCGGTGACATATGACGCACTGGATAGGTTCGGCATCGAATACAGAACCTAGTAAATGTTGCTAAATGACAGTAGGTTTGATATAAGTAAACCATTGGGCATTTACTACTGTGAATGAACGAGCCCTGTAGATCAATGCGTATGCTAGAATCACCTATGGGAAAATAAGTTTGGGGTGTATTTTGTTAACCAAACACACCAATTATGTTATCACATTTGATGAACCTATACCTCTACATTGGGCTGAATATGTTAAGAAGTTAATTTTGCATACAGCTGTTTTCGGTAATTCTCATCGGGCTATTACAATTACATAGGGTAAGTGCGAGTTATGTATGGAAACTTAGAGCGTGTCAAATAGGTCATCACAGACGAAAATCACAGGAGTGATACAGATCATAGTCTACTGAGGGAGGGTGGGAGTGTTTATGAATGTGTTGGAATGTTACACGGACCTGTCATGAGACATACGTTCATCAGTGTCGGGTTGTTCACGCTTGCGCGGTTCCAAGTGAATGTGGAGTGATTGGCCAGGGGAGATGGAGGGTTTGTACGAATTATTTTTGGGCTGGGGTTGTGAAGTCTGATAGCAATAGCCTCTGTCGTTGATAACCCTCACACTCTGACAGCTCTGGGACAAGATTGGCGAACCTTGTAGATGACTCGGAACGCTTC
>LUCH01000065.1:229106-244899 GCA_013368495.1 Paragonimus heterotremus
TACTCGCATCTACGAGTGTCGCTGAGGTTATTCAGTTCACTCGCGGTTGTGATGACGTTTATATCAGCAGAACAGATCGGTACCTACGACAAAGAATGGCTGGATATACGCCTAAGTGATTGATGCAGCCCATGATTCAACAGACAGGTGCAACAGGGCGGACGAAACGAAACCCGACCTCATCCATTACAAAGCACATCATGGAAACAGGTCACGTTGTTGACCTCATCAACTTGCCTCAGTTATTGCTGCCTATTCGGAATCCGAAATTGCTTGCTTCTTCTAAAGCAATGTTAATCAGTACTCGTCGTCCGGTCCTGTGTGTGAATAAGCTGTTAACTCACGCAGTCTGTCTGTCCTGGAACTGATGACAGTGTTTGTTTCATGTAAACCCAATCGTTGATCGTTTCTAGTGTTGTTGTTGTCAGCATGTCCCATATATTCTGGTGTTTTACGTTTGTGTCTGACGAGAGTAAACGAAGTATTAAAATCTCGCGACGTATATCTTCTATCGTTACTGGTAATGCATATTTCCGATATGTCGTTCAAGAACACAAGGGAACTGTCTGAAATTTGAATGTAGATATGGTTTTTGGTTTAAATGCTTCCCGTTCTTGACAAATTTTTCCTATTCCTCAAAGGAGATCCTGATACTTCATTTCTCTCCATAGTGAAGTGTACCGCCCAAAGTATGCTATTCAGTCTAAATGGGGCTGACCGTAGGCGTGTTAGCACCAACCTGTTACATTGACCAAAGTTGAAAACATCTCCACTTATATTCATCGTAAGATACTCTTTTTTATTTCTTGAGGTTTCACCTGCGTAGTATCTAGTTTTAGCAAAAAATGTGAGTTCAGAGATTATGTCGACAATTATTCACAAAAGTTACTACTTCCGAACCATAAACGGAACGGATATGGGAAAAAATATTGTGCGTTGTGCTGATGTTCATTATTGAGTAATTCCTTGGTGGCTTAACCAAGGAATTACTCAATTATATCGACAACTTTAGATTCAAATGAAATGTTTAATCGCTCAATTTCTTCGCACTTATAGTTAACCTTATATACTCCCATAGTGAAACTAGCAACAAGACGCCCTCATGTGCAAGTGACAATCGATCAAGCCACACAACTTGCTCTCTTCAATTTGAAATCTGTTTCTGATGAAGGATGCTGGCGGAACAAGTACACAACAGTGCGTGCTTGCATGCCATATGGCAGAGAATACGGACACCCTGGCGGTAACCAAAGTGGATTTGGCCCGTTTGGTCGATCCTGACCGTTTGATGAACACTGGAATTTCCTTCATTGGCGTCATTGACGAGACAGGACAGAAATCAGTAGCAGCTAAACGACGAATTCTGATGACTTCCGGGGCAACCGAAATGGCAATTTATCATCCCACTCGCAACATTCCATCCGGTGCCGTGTAGATGTTGCTGTCCTCTTTCACTCAGAAGACAAAGTCTAACATTAGTTCAATTAGCAACTAAGTCCCAAGCACCAGTCATTCCTCAGATCCACGTTATTTAGAGCCCTAATTTTACTATCATCGCTGACTGAAGAATTATGGGAAGAATATTTTTTATTTTAAACGTCGTTAGACTAGTTTCAACGTAGCACCAAATGACTGGTAGCGTACATAACTTGCAGTAAGACTAATATTGTTGTACCGTGTTAAATCCGAAGCTGCATGCGTTTAGTTTCAGTGATCTGAGCAGTTTAGACATCCAACTTAAGCTCACATTAAGGTGTATTCAGGTGGCTATGGGAATTCGTTTTTCCAAAGTGATTTTGTCATCATTAACAGTAAGTACATCAAAATATCCAGCAACTAATTCTTGAGAAAACAAGTTTCTTTCCGACCATTAAAACCACTCATAGGTTTGAATGGATAGAGTCAGTTTCCACTAGTTGTTTAAAGACATGCTGGATCATCTCATCATTATTGAGAATGACTTTATTTCTTCCAATAGTTAGCTCCTGGCTCTGACAGAATACGGTTTACTTTGCTACAAAACTATAGACCTTACAAAACGCCAAAAGATCTGTTACTGTGACATGTTTGACGTTTGCAGAAAAAATTGAGTTGTCTAAGCTTAGCAGAAATCATCTGACCTGACAGTAAAACCAATGTTCCTCCTTTTGTGCCACAATATGAATTTGTAGAAATGGTCACATAATGGGTATAGGCTCTCTGGATTGTGTAAACTATGAAAATCAACTATAAAATAAAGAACAGGCGACATTCTGTTTTGTAGTCTATTCAAAACAGACAATGAGTTGCGAGGTGATTGCATCCTAGCGAACTACTATAAATTAACTGAAGTCTAGACACCCGAAACTCAGTCAGAAGGTTTTCCGTGCATTTAATTAACAGGGCTGATCTTCACTCAGAGGAGATAGTTAATAATAGATGGAAGTGGAATTGCGTACTCATCAATCATATAGGAACATTAAGTAATCAGGAAATTTATGAATGTCTGTAATAATAAACAGACAGGGTTTGTGTATAATCCCATTTAGTTCAGAACATCCTGTCCACTAGACGAAGCTCAACTGTATACTCCAAGGTTCGCCTGTCTTTTTAAGTTTCCTTAAGCAAAAATTACCAAGTGGGATTTAAAGTAAATCACAGTGGAATATAGACAGTAGTTTGGAATAGCACAAACAATATACCCAGGTACAATTCGTTAGTGACTGTTTTTTTCTCGAAGGATTAAATAAAAGCACACTTCCGTTCTTCTCGACTCACCATGATCGTAGGTTTCTTCCATTTTAAAAAGTGATTCCATCATAATCAGCCACAAAACATGTCCGCTGCTGAAGGTTTAATAAGAACCGCACCATCTGTTACAAAATGACCGCATCGTACTTATGGGCGCATCCATATGGTTACTTAAATCAACCGTATAACTACACTACAAGTTGCATCCACGTTCGGAGTAAAACAAAACATCCACCTGTTAGGGAAAGGTAAACGGGATCTGCTGTCTCACATCGACTATGCGGAGCAGGTGAATAGACCTTGTAGGTTGATTAGGACATAACTAGCTGAACAGGTCGTTTCTGTTTTGACTGATATTGCATTGTATTCAACTTGGCAACTGATATAAAAAGTTGTTGTTTCTATAAACTTGAACCACCGCGTGTCTTCAGCTATAGCACCTTTAAATACTCTTTCACTCTAATGACAGCATCGAGAGTAAACTTCCTTGTAAACGGTTGCCTGTATGATCCAGAAAGCTTAACCAATTCCTCTTACCAGATCAACAAACAATTCCTACATGCTCGGAATCAAGGCCGCTGTAGTGCTGTTCAGGTGATTGCTACATCGCTCGTCGATGATGCAGTACACAGGAACCCTTCCCGGTAAACTGCTTTGATGAAAACGCAAATCGCCAGCATATGTTTAACACTCCGGTCGGTCTCCAGAGTCTTCTGTTTGGGGGCTAGACGTTGAGTTTGACGAACTCGTGGTGAGTGAAATATACTGATGAATGTTCAAATGTATGGTCTTCAACAAAACGCTTATAGTTGGTCAATACAAGTAAGTAACCAATAAAACCAACATTAGTCACAATAATTGAAAACAGTGACGATGCATAGTTCAGTCCAATTCTCGTGAGTGAGAATTCAACTGGTGAATCTTTAAAAGTGCAATGAGTTTTTAATATGAACGGTACTCTTTGTATGCTAAATGGTGGACCACCTGTCCATTCCTTTTCAGCAGCGTGCCTAGGCGAGACAGTCGCACAGTGTACGATCAAAACCAGCTTCCTTAACCGAAAATCATGTTTGTGTTAGGAGGCTCGACAGTTCAGCATTAATTCCACCCATTATTTAATTATCAATATATGGGAAAGTCGACGTCTCACACTCGTTGAGAGTTTTCGTTTCATCTAAAGCCGACGAAGTTTCACGTCTTACTGACTTACCAGAAACTTATTTGTAACTTTTGTTAACAAACCGACATTCAAACTTCAGGTCTTGAATAATAGAGATGATACTAACACGATGGTATAAGGTAAAAGATGTACTTTGATGATGAACTCAAAGATTATAATTTCCTGACGATTCGTGCAGCATCTACAGTTAGAAGCTTGACAGGACTGGCCACAGTAGATGACAAACAACACTCCCTTTCCAGTTTCAGCTCATCTGGGAAGAGTTTGAAATCGTCTTTTATGCCACGTAGGCTAACGGGACGACAGTAGTTTACAGAAGTGAATTCAACGTTAGAGAAAAATTACATCACTCACCTGATAAAATCTTCCTGTACACCCAGGTACAAGCATAACTGCTGATCAACTTAACAAAACTGTTTAAAATACATCCTATAGTTCACCTGCTAAGGAAAAGTCGGCTTTAATACAGAATTGTGCGCCATAATTTCAGCTATATATAACAATGATCAACAACACGAGCAGTGATCACAGTGAAAAGTCCTGTCAGCTGTCTCTAAAGGAAAACCTTCCCAAGTGGGTTTATAATTAAGTCGTGAAAATTTCCGATTTTTCCTGGCAAATTTCATAGAACACAGGTACTTCTGTTCTGATTGTAAGCTTGTTGTATACAAGCTGGGTATCGCCAACTTGAAGCAAGAGTTAAATCGGGGAAGGGGTAATATGTACACAACACAGATGTCTCATTCACTGTACCTTCGTGTTTCGGAAGAGCCGGAAACAAATAAGTAGCGAAAACGGAAAATTAGCAGACACTTTGTAATTCACCCGGTGGACACAAGTTTGGAAATAGTAGTGAACGATTTATTTTAAAACACACAACCAACACGGCTCAGATGTTTGTGTTTTGTTACATACAGTTGCGCTCCAACTTCTCTTCCTCCAGCCGATTCAATATCTGTCCGCTCAGAATGCACAAAAACGTTACTTAATTTCGAACTAGACAGCCTAAATTGCTGTCGGTGAGTACCGATCATTCACCAAGCCACTAATTCACAACAGTTCCTACACGCGACCAGAAATGTTTATCAAATTCAGGCGGTAACAAATTGACTAATGTACACGAGTATGCAGTACATACATAGCAAAGTTCTTCTGCCAACGAACACCCAATAAAAAGAACCTGTCGCAGATCTCTCAGTCCTTGCTTATTCGACGTTCACTGGATATAAGCGGAGTAAATGCATAGTGTACAACTGACCCACGTGGGACACACATGCGCTACTCAAGAGAGGTTTTTCCTGTCGTAGGCCACCGTACGTAATGCAACCAGTATCTCAAGTATCTTTAGTCAACTCCACTGAATTTCCACCGAAATTTTTGAGTAGAAATATCTCCAGTGGTCCCCTTATTTGGACACTCTTTCTACATGCCGATCACGTGGTTCAAATGAATGTTCAACTCAACAAAAGCTGTGGTCGATAATTGCTTACTATTCGTGCAGTAACTTCCTGTAAAACGTCATCATCATCATTATGATAGCCGTGATCGTGACAATAAAGTACTGTGATTTGTTTCGCCGCCTACATCAGCAGTGACGTGGTATGTGTTTAAGGGAGAAACGTTGCGGAAAATGTTAGGAAGTAACCACAATAGTAGAAACCTTGATGACCACAAAATAGTGCTGGACGGAGAAGCTTGGAATGATATGGATGCAGACACACTGCTGATTCAGGCACACCAACACCCCGAATAACTTTTCTAACTGGCGTTTAAAGTTATTACGTGGACCCCATCCAGGCAGGCGACATCTACCCACTTTGCTAGGGGGAGCATTCAGGGTCATCATATTTCCCGAACACCTTGGCGCTTGACCACCTCGCGACTTCGCCCAACTGTTGGTGGTCTTACTAATATAATGTCCGATACGGTAGACGATCAGTTGACATATGGAGTATGCGACACAACCATCGCAGTCCGTGCAACATGATTACTTGATCTACCGATCGTCCATCCTCAGTTTTCCAGAGTGTGTGCCTTCGTTTGCACCCTATTGCTCACGCGATTAGTCTACTTTATGTGGACTGATTGGCTGGGGCAGCGGTGGTCAACCGCAACAAGTCTGCCAGTGCCTTCGTTGTGAACACGCCATTTTCCCAAATCGTGGAGCAAAACAAACCGAACACGACTATTGCATACTATCCCTTTTAACTATAGCCGAACGTCTTTTCAACGCCACAGATAACACATGCTAGCACTAGCAACTCGTGCCTTTTATGTCCTCGTCGATATCTCCTCAACAAAATTAACGGGTCACGAGAAAATGCTACTCAAGTGTGTGGAAGTGTGCACAACCACAAACGGAGTAACTGCAATCAAGAAGGTAGGAGTGGAATTGCCGAAATCTCAAAGCTGCATTTTGAACTTTAAAATTGCAAAGCACATTCCATACAAACCAGCAGGATTACTCACCTTGTCCAGTGTATTGGCCTAATTAGTCAAATGATAAAAATAACCAAAATATGGTAATATCAAAGAAGAGTCGTAATGGTTATGGATAGGCCCAAAGATAGACATACAAATTAAACAAGAGATATATCGGTAAAATATGAACGACTCACTGATAAGTCAAAATCCGTTAGGTTGAACAGACCACAACCAGATAGGAGGACAACACCAGAGATGAGATTCGTTGGACGACCGATAGATTAATTCCGATGGCAGATAAATGAGAAAATTTTGCCACATTAGCCGGTTGATTCAGTTAACTTCAAACTCTCCAAAAATCTGTTTCTTGGTGGTACTGGATGCAGAGAGAACGCAAGGCTCGCGAACCGAGAAGTGTGAGTGAGTTGTATTTACTGACTATTGGTTAGTTCGATTAAGTTGGTTTAAATGTTGGCTGTACATGAGAAGTTGAGGCAAATGAAACGTGTGAATAATAACCAGAATTATGAAATAGAAAATAGTATAGAAAACGTTACACCAGCATGGTCTACATGCCTTCGACACAGGGACTTAGTAAGAATGTGTCCTCCACATCTTTCATGTCGGCCAACACTGCACCATGAAAAGCTCAAAATTAAGCTCACTGGATTCATCGAACGCACCTTCCGGAATGTGGTCGATGGCAAGAGTGAACAGAATGGCTTCGGCCTCACCAGAAACCTTGACAGGGACGCTTGGGTCAACTGTCATCTTGAGGTAGGCTCAAGTGAACGACGGTGCTAGATTCGTATACTGGCGTTTCTAACGCGCTGGCCACAGTAAGCTGCACATTTGAGAAAATAGTTTTCAGAGCGGCTGGCTGACCGACTTGTTGGAGATTGCGAACATTCAAGGCGCCTTCGTTCACTACTTATCTTGGCTTCGGAAAACATCCTAGGATACAGGCAATGCGGAAAAATGTAGGAAACAAGATGAAAACAGAAAGACATAATGGGTGAATAATATCACTATTGGAGAACGATAACCTCTGGTACTTCCCGATTGTGTATGTCACGGAAGGTAATCTACCTGACGGACCGCAACCCAAGTCTCTGAATCAACAGTCTAACCTGTGCGAAAATAGCATACTATGTTGTCTTGGGCGACCAAACTCGAAGCTGATGACAAACGAGTCTGACTCATTTGGCGCTATGGGGTTTGTCCAGCCCGAGTCGTGCAGTGAATACGATTGTGATTCTAATAAATGCTGCAAGCAGTAGCTGTATTTGAGGCCACATCAGGCTTCTGAGTGATACCATACTGGATAAGATGCTGGTGTTCAGGTTCAACCGCTGGACGAACAGATTATCCTTTGTTCAAGGGTACATTTTCCAACCCCTCTTTTTCTAATGCAGAAATCACCAGCGCCGCAACTGTAAAAGTGGTTCTGCTGTATGTTCATAGGATTGTGCCCGATTACCCAAGCATTCCTACGAGGACATGCTCACCGGTAAGAGCAAGTGCTTTTTGCGTGAATGTTGTCCTCTGGCCTGTTTGACAAGGTTGCATATGAAAGGACCAAAGTTCTAGTTAGCATAGGCTATCAGTTCATGACATTACACAAGCCTGACCATCAGGTCATGCAACATAAGCCCGTTCTGAACTAAACTTCATTACTTTGTGAATTTAAAATGTTTGTTTCCAACACAATATTAGAGGAACTGCTGGTATGTACCAACAACTCGAGTGGTACGAGGATCTTCTATTCAGAAAATTGACAGAGCAGTTATGTGCTTCAAAACCACCTTAAACTCAAACACTCGTATGCACACAATGATTACCTGGAGGCGCCATGGTTAGTCCTTCTTGCGCTTCCCCTTGGTTACACTAATACCTGAGTATCTACTTCTTGTTGATTATTCACGAGCGGCATGATGTGATCGGCCATCCTTACTAGCGTTCGAAGTCTTATCTAGATAGTCTCAACAGGAGCCATAACCAGAGTAAAAGTCACTGAATGTCCAAGCCAACAGAAAATAGCTTAATTCAAGGGCGACCACTTCATGTCATCCACGAGATGCCACAAAATTTTGGAAGAGATGAAAGTTAAAAACTTCATCGGGTTTTGTCAACCCATCTTCTGTCTAGTGCTCCTGTGAGAACGATAATCTCCAAATATTCCGGGTTTCACTGAGTAGTTGATGAGGTGGGGAGTACAAATGTGATCGAAAATTAAACGTGGGATTTAGCGTTTCATTAATAAATGGTCGAACTTCCGTAATATTTTTGCACAAAAGACCTTGCTGAGGTACATGATGTTTGTGGTTGCCGGTCTCTGAACGTGTGCGATAAAGGTTAACTGGCTTTTAGAGTAGAGACGGCAAGCCATTATATATGTTTCCGCGAGTACATGCAGTAAGAAAGCAACCACGATAAAAGTGACTTCCGATCAGTAGGCTTCATTATTTCTCCCAAACTGCCATTATAGTGATAAGGGACAACGTCGACGACACCAGGAATTCGAAATCCAACGGATTACCTGAACACGGCTGTGAGATACGTTCCGAACACAGATCGGCGAATCATGAACAACATGTATAAACAACCCAGTCATCTCTGAGCGAAGCTGGCTCCATGGACGAGAAAAAGCCGTTGATAAGTCACAAACGAAAACCTTTGTCAAACGGATTTGACTAAGTGGAAGTGCAGGCGAGGGTAAATATGTAAACCTCGTCGCGTGGCAGAGTTGGGTTCCGGTTCAAAAACGTGAACGCACAGACCATACAAGAAGGTGCGAATTGATCAACTCGCATTCGGCTTGACGTAACGAAATTCATTCATCTGTGAACACTTTCAATAATTCAGCATATTTTCAGGATAGGAAGAGCACGTCTACATGCATTTTTCCAGTAATAGGCGTATTATCAGAGTAAACCTAATGAAAAAAGCTTCGAGATTAGCTGTTTTCACGTTATTCCTAATAGTGGTATGTTCAGTGTGTGTTTTAACCCTTGATTGTTTCCTTTATATAGAGGCAAACTGTTTGTACCTGCTGTCCACTTGTTTTCTGTAATCGTGGATACGAATGACAAAATGTCACCAAGAAAGCTTTCAGCATAGGTTCAGCAAGAGAAGTACTAACAATGAAGTAAGTGACAACGTAATGTAAGTTACGTTCCATGAGATGATTGAAAAATCTTGAAGATACTGTAAAATTGCCTAGAGATTTGTGTTGTCGGTTTACTGCAAAACTGATGATTTTACGATATTGAGTTTTTCCGGAATGAGAACAGGAACAATCAGAATCTTACAATGGAACTTTCTAGAACGACGCTGATACGTTAAGTTGAACCCAATTTGAGTTGGCTTACCGCTAAGTTTCTAGAGTAGGCATTCGTTGTAGGAGTAACTGTGGGGTTTGTATATCCAGGAGGAACTGATTAAATTTATCAGAAAATTTGGAGGAATCGGGGTGAATCAAATCGATGACTAACTTTTTGTCGGCAGTCATCCTCCAAATGTTATAAGAGGTCACTATAGTTGTACCAAGTGAATTTCCCCTTCTTCAAGTCATGTTTCTGTGTCATATTCTGTTCAACTTCAACTACCGTGGTCCAGTGTATGTCATCTATCTAGTTTCTCCTTTCTTTAACGACCACTGATTACGAAGTTATCAGCAAGTATTTCACTGACTCTTTTCTTTCAAGACGAGTACATTTGTAGTTTGTTTCAATTTTTTTGTTTGACGACCAGTTGATGATTTAGTTTGTTCAGTATCGTGGCTTATCGGGACTTTTCAGGTGAGTTGTGAAGGAGTCACGTTTTTAGCCCTTTTTTGCTTGTGGCAATAAAACCTGGGGTAACTAGGTTAGATTGTTTTTTATATGTTCATATACATTGAGAGTCTGCAACCAAAATATCTACCTTCTCTACATCTGCATTTCTCAATTTACGAAAGTTTGCTAATCACGATATGTCAGTGCTGTTCTGTGTGGGTATCTTCGAAACCTTAGGATTCACTGTCAACTTTTGTGTAACACGTTATTTAGAGCAAGGCCACATCTGACTTTAAGGCAGTGTAACACCGATTCCGGCGGCCTGTAATGTGTCAATGTAATAGGTTTTAACCCTAGGCTGTTCGGTTCAGACACACTCTCGTTTGATTGTTCTACGATAGAAAAGGATATACGAACTGGCACAATCACAAACCACTGCCTATTATTTTACTGTTTGGAGTTGGTTTGGAGACCACTCATAACCAGCTTATCAACTTGCTTGGATTGCGATTCGCCGAATTCAGACTGAATGTTTTTTGTACATTAAAAATTAAAGTTTCCACGATTTTCGGGAGGAAATGAAATAGAAACATTTTGAAGCAGAATAAGAAGCCATGCTAATTTTCAACAAAACTTGCCAAAGAACATTGACAAAACGTGATTCAACGTCCATAAAATATATACCGTTGTTGCACTCACGGAGTTGACTTTCATGACGTTTAGCCTGTCCATAATACCCTTGAAACAATAAGGCATCAACATTTTGCACGCCTGGCCGTACTTTTTAACTGAGCACCCAGCGACGTAGCAATAATCGGAGGTATAGTGGTTATTACTGGTTGCAGGCAGAAAGTAATTTCTGTCCTTTGGATCATCTCATACAAAACCATATAACTCATTTTTGTTTCCAGTTCGCCTGAAGAACGATATTCACATATGTACAAAGGTAACCCAAGTGGATGTGCTACCACTGCAGTGGAAACAAAAGATTCTCCGAAACACATAAATAAACAGCATACACAAGTTCAATTCGAAAACCTTCTCCATTAATGTAAAAGATCAGTTTGGAAGACCACGGATAATGTCAGTTGGTTTGAGACAAAATGTTTTGATACAACCCTTGAATTCATTCTGGCAACCACTCGTCAACAGTGTTGTCTGATGTCTGAACACTATCAATTTATCAGACGGCTACAAGACATGAACGACAAACTTTTGCTTCAGCCGGGCGATTCTCGTGTCACGATGATACAAAAGGATGATCAGTTCAGTAAAATAAACGCAATCCCTGGGACTCACAATGTAGTTAAGCTACAGAGCGCATCAGAGAACAGTGTGTTGATTGAGAGGCACAGTACACGATCTGCTACTCTTACGGAAGCTCCTGATGAAGACTATTCTTGCTAATGCATACCCGCAAAATTCTATCAGTATCCTTAGGAAATCGAAGCACGTCAACCCATAGTACACGTTCTGCTCAGGAAGGACATTCTGGTTAATCGAATACTTTTCCTCCCTTTCGGAGAATTGAAATTGTGTCTCATTTTTTCTGGTAGAAAACGCTAGATTGAAATTAACATATTAGATAGCATTCTTCTTGGCGGTCGCAATGAGTCATTCAGATGTTCACTGATCACAATTCCCTATTGGAATCCACCTTCCAGATCAATGATAGTCAATCTGTTTACATTCCTCATGTTTGTGCTTAAAGAAAATTATCCACCTACAATGTGGGTTTGATAACTTCAGAAAGGGAGCACATCCCACTGTAGAACAGCAAAGTAGACGGATACTGTCTGCAATATAACGAATATCTTGTTTGTACTTCTTTCCGTCTGTTTTTAAACAACACAGTAGTGAGTGAATAAACGTCAGAATTCCTAAGTCTGATATCCAAAGTAGAGAAGTGTTTACTTCCTGAAGTGTACACTCGAATGTAATTGCCCATTATAAATCGGTGACAGAGAGAATATCGACCAAAGTGATTGTCTTGCTTATAGCTCGAAGAACCGTTCACCTTAACGGTTTTCTATTTCTGAGTTGCTAGGTATGAGAATATCATTTATGCGATAATTTCACATTGTGCACAATGTACTGGTTTCCACTCAGAGGTCTGCTATTTAGAAATCAAGACAATCGAAAACAGGTTAACTCAGATCGCAGACATTTCTGTGATACTACATCTATGTCCAAATCGAGAAACTGTTTTGTGATTTGCAAGATTAATACATCCACAAATAAAATGAACATATTCGCTTTTAACTTACTATTATTTGTGAATAAATGTTGCCTGATGAAACTAAATTTGTCTCATCCGAGACTCTCAATAGTGTACTTGAGTGAATGCATACAACAGACGTATGATTATTGTACTCCAAACGATAAACCGGATGTCTGTGATTGCGCAAACTATCTGTTATATTTTACTTATCTTCAGCAGAAGAGTTTAGTTAGTCCAAACGGTTTTCATGTGGGTTGAACCTAGAATTTTATAACACCAACCTTTCAGTTGTCGCATGGTTTCGTTGCCAGAGATAGGGAGAACCGAATTAAGTTTTTTAACTAGCAAGAAAGTCTGCTCAAGGGTGCGCTTGTCCGAAGCGCCATTAACCAGTTGTAAAGTAACACCTTTGCCTAGCAGATCCCTGACAAATGTACCTGAAACACGGGCGGCTTGTCTGTACATAGTTTGAGGTAACAAAACGCAGAGCAGTGGATCAAACACAGCACGCTAGATAGTTAGCAAAGCTGGTAGTTGCTGTCATGAACGAACACAAGTCACAAAATGCGCACCAAATGAAGTGGTTTTTCAGCCAATTGCTCACATGTGAATGAAGCATTTGTTGCCGTAAACAAACCATCAGTCACCTTAAGAGTAAAGTTCACACCAAAAGTTATGCGTAATTTTAGTAGTGAAGATGCTGTAAGGTGATACTTTAGTGTAGCATTTCAAGGCATCGTACCATCGAAACTTAATCCTTCTCTTCTACCTCACAAAATATATTGCATTGAGACCCTTTGTAGTTATTGCTCTTGTGAATAAGGTTACTCCCGGCTTTTGAGGGTTTAGTATAACTATGCTCGATGAGACTAAGCCCACAGTGATAAGAGTAACCACAGGACACCAGCCTGAATGAACATAGTAATAGACAAGACAGTATTTATGACCGCATGTGCACACTGAAGCACACCTATTGACCGCGGAGTTATTTGCCATCGAGATGGAGAGCATAACCTAAAAAAACCACATCACATGTATCCAAGCCATTTATAAAGTCAAGATTAACAACATATCAAGGTCTTTGTTGTCATACGTTAGTCTGTTATATAGTAAACTGCAACTTTTGGGGTGATGACCAATTCACTCTTCGCAAAGCCGTCACATTTCGCCTAATTCTATCTCGCTTTCAAGGCAACTGGTGGCCATTAACCGGCTTGATTTGGATCAATGTTTCAAACAATTGGCCTTAAAGAAATCTGTGATGGCCGTATAAAATGCTTGAGGTTACGTTTGTATATTTTTGCATGTAGTTCACTTAAAATAAAGACTATTCAAACACAGTTCTTTGTTTCTAAAGAGGTCTGTTTCTTGTTGTGACAACTGACTGCCCTCGCCTTCATGTTACGAAGGATGAATCTGGGTGGTAGGGAGGCGGTTACGTTCAGCACGCGGGATATATGAAACTCCTGAACGTTAAACAACGACCGGTTACTGGTTGCCTACAAACAGGTGCTTCACAATGGGCGTTTGTGCCAACATTATCAATCTGTCACAAGCTTCATTTCTCTAAATATACCGGTCTATATGGCCTGATGTGAATTTCGTATGCAACCGGCACACATCGTAAATCAGTGTGAAAGTAGGATTGGAGTGACTGAAAACAGACGTTCACAACTTTAGCCGCGTGAGCTTTCGTGAAAAACAGTGTGAAAATAAACTGCATAACCTGGAGGAACAATAAAGCTTTGTGCATGAAATTCCTTTGATAATTGTAATTTTTATCTGAATTTTGTCGTTGTGTACGTCATTTTACCAAATGCCTTAAAAATACTAATGAAACGGAATATTACGAAGGATAGTGGAGAAAGTGTAGTGAAAACTGGAGAAAGTTTTCCGAATTAACTCCATACTTATTATTATTCTCCACCAAAACGTGTACCAAAATAATTGTAGTTTTGATCTCATGATTCAACTTCAAAATCTGTATATCAATTTAGAAAAAACGCTTAGTTGTCCAAAACACGGAAATGTCTTTTGGACGTCAATAGATGATTTTCGACTCGTTCATTTTTCCCACTAAAGTTGCGGAATATTTTTGTGAATATCGCATGATACGTTCAATACTGAGTACCACCAACCTTTACTACGCCAACACATTTCTACACAGAAATCCGAAAATCTCACTACTGTGGAAACAGAGAGAGAAACAAACGTACACTCAACTGCGTCACTTCCTGCCTCGCTTGGTTAAAACGGGTGACATGCATCGGATGAACATCATGCAAGGGACAAAAGTGGATTCGCTTCAGGTAAACTTGACTAAAATATGATCAGACGTACCTGGAAGTATCGAAAATAAACACTGTATTCAAGTTATGCATATGTTGAACAATCTCAGAGTGTATTTTTTTGATGCTATCCGGATTCCAGTTCCGGTCAAGCATTCATGAAGCTACCGGGCTGGCCAAATAATGTTTACTACTTGTAATTAATTATAGGTAAACACGACTGAGCCTATAAACATGACAATACAGTCATGTCGAAGCTGAGCAGTGCTCAATACGGTTACTTTATGAACACGTTGTCTAGGCTAATATTGCGGTAACGGCAATGACATATATTACAGACTGGAATGAAAATCTAATCACGTGCAGCTTCATAAAATAGCTGCCTGAAACGTATGTCTGGACACAAAACCATAACTAGATTTGGGCATTATTTAGCTTCATCTACGGCACTGCTCTAACAAATGTCTCCTGATCCCTCTGTTAGCCAACACATTGCCTGCCTCTTGTTTGATAGGTACAAACTTGTTAACACAATAGCATGGTTGCCGTTGAATTTCGGAGTAAACCAAGATTTTTCTGACCATGTGACCCAATAACTGATTTTACTACAAACCTGAAGTACAATGTTCAAGTCAGTCTCTTGTGTCGTTCAACTGGAGATGTGTGCTTATCGGAGACAGCCAAGGAAAAAACATATTTGAGACCAACCATCGATCAGATTACTCAACTCATCCACAATACAGGCGCGTCTCGTATTAATAGTGTTAGGTATCCATTCTGAAAGTTTGTCGTATGGTTGCCATGACTACGTAACCTGTTTCCCGATTGTAATCACGACTGACCATGACATTGTCTGTTGAGTATACAGTACAGTAATAGTTTTTCAAAATTATCCTATTTGGACTGCATTAACATGCACCCGCATACTGAAATACTTCTTGTATTACATTTCACATATCTTCCTCCCTGGTATAGATCTTGTCATTGCAGTCTCTCTCTGTTTATTTTCCGACAGATAAGGATTCCCCTTTCAATTGGCTAACCAGCATTGGCCGTCTGGGCACAAAAGCTTCACTCACACACCTACTGGTCTTACCCCTTCGGGTTTACACCGGATACGTGGTGTGTGAGTGGAACCGCAAGTGGTGTAGCGCAGGCCACTTGGGGTGATAGT
>LUCH01000065.1:244999-286234 GCA_013368495.1 Paragonimus heterotremus
TCCCCTTTCAATTGGCTAACCAGCATTGGCCGTCTGGGCACAAAAGCTTCACTCACACACCTACTGGTCTTACCCCTTCGGGTTTACACCGGATACGTGGTGTGTGAGTGGAACTGCAAGTGGTGTAGCGCAGGCCACTTGGGGTGATAGTTTAAAAGGCAGGCGTCCTTTGGCTTCCGTCACTATGACATACCAATCCGTTTCGGATGCCGCCAACCGTAGTAATAGTCCTTCTGAAGTTAATTAAGCGCAAAAATCATTGAATGCACCCAACTCATTCGGTTCTCTAATTTAGTGTGTCAAAAATAACCTTATAACTAACCCATATGGTTCGACTAGAGTAGTCAAGCGACAAAAATTACGATAAGAATTCGTTACACACATTGTCTTCAGTCGTAAGTATGTGACTAAGTTGAAAACAAAAAACGGTGCGACTTAACAGAATTAATTGGATGTACATTTCGAGTTGAATTATTGGTGATACAACTAAAACCCACGCGAGGCAATGATTGGAAATGAGTTGTTTCTGAGTGTACAGAAACGATTGCTGATATGCGATCAATGAGGCTTCGAAATACTTGAAAATTTACAGTTTGTGTACAGTCATCAGTACTGTCAACGATGCTGCAATATTGACTTTGTAACCTGCGATCGATAGATGCCTAAGCAAACATGACGTCTACAGACTTGAGCTGTGAGACCAACAGAAAATGTGGTGTGTGTAGCTCAGTAGGTCACTTCAGACAACATGCACTTAACGAGAATGTGCAAAATGTAAAGTCCCAGGAATAATGCATAATCTTTTATCATATACCACCGATAGTTTATTTTTGATAGATGATCCAAAGAAAATTATGCATACCGTTTAATTGGACAGTAATTACCTGATGCTTAATTGGTTTTAAATGCAAAACCGGAAACGAAGTTATGTATCACTCACTCCGACGGTTGCATACAAATTAAAATATCAGCGCATAAAAACAAGCAATAATTCAGTGGACTTGCAACTGGGTGATCTACGTTGAATAACAGAGTTTCATTATGGAACAAGCAAAAAATGAATCAAGTTGTATCGTGCAAGTTCGAAAGGAATAAACATTACTGGTGTGTTTATTCCATTTAATAGAAAAGGATGTCACTTGTCTCCGGTTAATTAGTTCGAACACAGCAAAGCCAACAGGTTTAGACTACCATCGGTGTCTGCAATGTACCGGTTGACCCGATTCGTTTTTCCTTAAGAGGACTGCATCCAGTGATTAATTCATCTCACAGTTAGTACAGTTTAGTATGCATTCCTCGATCCGATCAATATTTGACGTCAATGTTAACGGTTCGTGAGTCAGTACACTGGTACACATGTTCTCATCGTCATCATCAAATAGTGCACTGCCCTAGTATTTCTGGCTGATGATTAAATACCATCAAAATTCGACGGCAGAAACGAGTTCTAACAGGGACAAAAAGGAAGAGGAAGGGAGAAGAGGTCTAAATACTTCAACCACATACGACTGTCCTTCAGCATTCCATGTCAGTTCCCCACAACGCTGAAACCAAGCAACCGGGCTAGAAAGAAAAGTGAGGGCTCATTGGTCTGACACTTTTTAACTTCCATTGCACCGCGTCGTTGTGTGTGCTTCCCACGGTTAAACAAAGTCAGCGTCCGCGTCAGTGAGCTCGATTACCAAACATCACATCAAAAGTTTCCAGTATATTTGTAACACTTCCCGAGAAGTCGATGCAATTCACTATGAGAAACACTCTACTAACATTTAGTAGCACTGTTGATTTGAACGGCAGGGCTCTTATCAATTACACTTTCTCTCTACCATCACGCAAAAGCTATTATCGGAAATAAACATTTTTCCCGTTAGGTAATTTCAATCAATGTGGAGTAGGTCATTTTCAATATTTGGCTGAAGACCTGCCTGAAAAGGGCTAATTTACCAAATGATCGATCAGCTGGAATTCTCATTGCACTGGTATTCCTTATGCACATCATGAGTGAACGGATTAGATGTGACCTCCACTGATTCATCGCAGAACATTTTAATTACGCGTTCGTGCCGTTGTGACAGTAACTACTGCGAAATGACAGACTGAGATGGATTGTGTCCATCCATGCTAAAGAGATGCGGACGCGAGTTATGTAGAGGATGCGCTCTTCCTGAGCAGTGCTCATACAACCGGTAATTGAGCGGATAAACATTTCGGCCTCTAACGTAAAAGTTTGCCGGTTAAATTGTTCACTCCCATTTTATGATACGGATTAAGTAGGAAATCGATGGCAGAACATCGGCTTGAAGGTGAGCTTGATGAAGCAATATAAAAGTATCAATCACTTGCGGGAGTACGCCGAACACTTTTGTTATCAAACTTTAGCAGTTAAAGTCACAAATGCGTTTAGTGTGCACTCAACGTTGATTATTGGTTCAAGATTCAGATGCCATACGTGGGCTAAGTAGAAAGCGAGGTTGAATATTTTGCTGAAATCAGATGTATAAAAAGCCAAGGAATTTAAGTACTGAGCTGTTCCTCCACATTGCTCGTGATTTTGATAGCAACAGCCGCGAAACTGTTGATGAGCAATCCAAAGTAATTTCAAACCTATTAAACAATACTGACTTACTACTGTCCACGAGGGACGGAGAGTGGGACGTAAATATTCGGCGAAGTGTTAGGTGGGATGCATGAAACACAGGTTACATCAAGTTTTTCTTTTCCTCTACACGCATGGTTGTCGGTAACACTTGACTCTTGTCCGCCTGTTATGCAGAACATTTTCCTCCAGTTAGGTTTCACAATTTGTTTTATCAGAAAGAACGTGGACTACGTTATTTATAAGTTTGTCTCTGAAGTCAGTCAGTGAGGTCGTATGCAGTACTCCATTCTAGGATGTTCAGTTGAACGGAATGTCACGCAGCTTCACTCTTCCTACTGGACTAAGATAGTCTGCGTGTATGCAAGAGAAGTAGTATGGTTTGCTTCATCCTGAAGACAATCGATGCCGTCCGGTAAGCTGTAGCTTTAACGAGACACGCGATCATTCTTGACTAATGTAACAGCGGTAAATTTCGGGCTGGAACAAAATAGTGTCTTTATGTTGTTCATATCTGGCAGTCGTTACAGCAATGAAAATGTGAGTGCCTCACGCAAACACATTGGTACAAATTTTATTGAAGTTCACAGTCCAGTGGGTCTCAACATACATAACGAATCGTCCCCCAGTCCACTGAAATTCCTCGTACCTGGAAACATTAACCAGAATGACGGCACTTAAGCTTAGCCCTATTTCCGTGGGTCTGTTTGATCAGTTCTATGACTTTCGATCAGATACTGCTGACAAATTAACATGCTTTGAGGACACGAACTGATAAAGTCTACAGATGTGACATGACTGCGTGCAAGGGATATGGGCGAATTTGTGCGAAAAACTGTCGGGAACTTGAGCCAGTACCAACCCTAGGGCATACGTTTTGGAAAGAAATGTGAACTTGCCGAATGTGTTGCGAATTTTGGATTACCAAACCAACTATCGACTAATAGACAGAAAACAGTTCAAATGAAATGAAAGGAGACATAATGTAGCATTTGAAGACTTGGTTGCATTTTGTTATAATTGAGGTGATACTTTTCAACAAGTCTACACCGTATGGACACCCAGCATTTTAGTTCCAATGTATCCCGAAAATGTACAACTGTAACGCGGTCTAAGCCTTTTCCATCAGTACAATTCTCATATCAAAGTAATCTGGTCTACACTGTAGCTTCATCGAAAGGATAAATTTGGATAAGTTCAACGAAATTTGTAGTAGTTCGATCACTGTCTTAAATAGAACTCGTCTTAGGAACCAATTAATGTGTTCCATTGACGGTCGGTGACTTTTCATTGACGTGATGCATATCATTAAATTAACTTTCCAGACCAATTTTCAAAAGAAAACCTCGATGTGTTACCCCGTCAACCGAATAACCAAGGCAGAAATGAGTAGCCTGTTATGACAAATAATTTCCCAGGTTTTGTTGGAACTTGAGCCAATGCTAGTTAATAACATAACAAGTTTGCTGTACTACATGAGCTACGTTAATGATAAGCCCATATTTAGTGAAACCGAATAATTGGTAAATGATCTAGCAAAGTGTCGAAACAGTTGCCGCCCTGACATGTTGGTTACGTGTGAAAGTGAGTGGAAAAGCTGCATCCTGTTTTTCTGTTAGATCAGACGTCAAATTAAATGAGCCGTTAGCACGTAATACACGCCAACACGTCAGCTAAGTTAACTGTGCCGTAAACAAACCTAAGAGCACCCTAATGTATAAACGCTTCCCATGAAGAAGGCAAATGTGTAAACAAGAAACTCTTGTGGTGGTCATAGACCTCATGACTTCCGCCTTACAATCTGACAGCTACAAAAATTGTTTAATGAATCAAATCGTTTAGTAGAGCAGCCACCCAGGGAGATAGTTGTTGCACAGTAAGAGCAGTTCTAAATAGATTTAACCTCTGTCTAAGCAAAGTGTGCACTGCGCAGTAAAGCGATTGCTGCTTTGGACTTAACGCGTACTAAGAGTACCTCAACTGCATGTACTCATTAGGATTTAAACAGTGTCACTCAAAGGATGTAAGCCTGTCGACCGGAGATTACAACCAACCCATCGAGTTATAATATTTTGTACAAGGAACGCCACATAAGGAGAACTTGGAAATGTTTATTACTTAAAGTAAAATGCATTTCACCCAATTGTATGCAACCGTTTACGTTATTGAAGAGCTGCAATTTCGCCGAAACACTTTCACTATCCGTATTTGAGTTCGCTAAATATATCCTGACCACATTCAGTTTATTGACACAGACTATACCTTTAAAATCGTACAAAATCATTATACTCCATTTTTCATGGGATCTATCGAAGTCAGCCAATCCAATCCTGTTTTGTAATTTTAATGAGAAAGTTCGTCCTTAATATGTATCGGATTTAGTGGCCTTTCCAGAGTGATTGCTTGCTTATCAACCCTTGTTGTTTAATACATAAAATGCTCCAGAATAACGTAATATTAACATTTTTTGTCTCGATATTTTTCCCATTTTTTTGTTTAGACAACTGATTTAAGCGCATTAGTTTCACGATAATCCAGACTAACAAGGTCATTGAGATAAAAATTAATTACCCGGCCAATCCATAGTCTATTGATCTACTGTCAACCATGAGTGTTTACTTGTGCACCGGATACCCCTCCACTATTCAGTCTATAAAGTCAGGTGTTAGCAGGTTTGTCAAGTGTGATGATAGCCTTTTGAAATTGCTCGACACATTTGCGTAAAAAAAACGGTATACGGTTTGAAATTACTTTGCTGCCCGCGACAAAACATATTGAACACACACGTCACTTTATCGTACCAGCAAGCTTGTAAATTGTGCTGTACACCAATAATCTACAATGAACTTACTTGCTGTGGTAACCGACTTCAGAGTGCAGATATAAAAATGGATAACATTTTCGAATTGATGATAAGGTTGATCAACTTCCAAGGACCACCGCAATGGCAATGGGCGTCCCACAAGCCTCACAAGTAAAAACCGACAGATAACCAGTCGTGTGTGGGGAAGACAATTTGATATGAACTAACTTAGGCAAATTTTAAAATACTGGGAGTATGTGTGATGAAATAATGCTTATATATCAAGCGACAAACGGTCATCCTCGACTTACCGATGTTAGTCATATCATAGGCTGGATTGTTAATGATCAGTAATTCACTATTTGTTATGCACAACTTCAAACGCAAACTACATGATATGACTTGGATAGAACATAAAAGAAACAGTTCTGCTATAACGATTGATATGCTGTTGTTAGTCTTAACCATCTTCTCAAAGTTGCACATGTAAAGCGTGCATCAGACAGAATAACATAACTGTCTCTGGAATAGTATAGTAGTACAAAACATCTTTGAGCGAATTATTGCGTTTTCATCCAACTTTTTCCACAACTTATTGACCTTGATGGAGCTCAGAGCGATGCATCAAAAGCCAAGTGAGGATAGTCTTGAAACAGGCCATACAGATTTCTGACCGATTGGCACTGAATACTCATCATGGTTACGATAACTCCATAGATTTCCCTCTTCTTGAAATTCGGCGCATTCAGTTTCAAAGTTACTCCCTTCAAACGTAGATGAATTTGGTGTATAAATTGTTGTGTTTCACAGTGGAAATTGAGTTCTGCATTAATGGAACGCGTTACCCTCGACCCTATGACATAATCCATTATTCCTGTAAGTCAACCAAATAACCAAGGTAGAAATGGGTAGACTGTTATTACGAATAATTTCCAAAGTTTTGTTAGAACTTCAGCTGGTACGTTACTTATGGCCGCGTGGTGTTCAACCCTTTACTAGGTGTACAGTTTTCTCATTGTTGACCATGGCATTGCTGTCAACATTTCCACTATCTACTGAACAACGCAATTTCATCTTTGCCTGGACTTCTGCATGTCTTATGGTTTCGGAGAATTTGGCTGTCTGTTTTGTTAGTGCTTATTAGTCACAGCGTCTGTGACGTAAATGACAGTTTTTGCAGTTGTTGTCGAACATCGTGTATTCCTACTAGGTTGGCCTCTAAAAGTGTCCTGTCATATGAACGACAATTAGAAGATATCAAACTAGCAGTTGCAGATAACTACGAACCACCTAGAAGAGTGAAGTAAATTACGTTTCCGTGGAATTTCTTACAACTGTGGAGGACATCTGATACTATATACACATTCCACTGTGGGTGCGATAAACTACCAATGGGTATCCATACACAACTTGTTATCTTCTGTCATTCCAAATGACTTGTTAAACTGGCCTATCAGAACGGTTCACTCACGTCGTTCACAGGTTTTCGGAATATACGCCACCTGCTGTATTGTAAAGAGGGCTGCTTCACCCAAGTGCTGAGTGAAACAGACGACAGACCTTAGTGTACTGTCCCTGGTAGTTCCGTATGTATTCTCGTACCTACGTGTTGCCAGTCCGGCTAATTTAGACAAATGATTCGGGGGCGATAACCCATGACCGTCGATTGACGTGGTTGTGGAATGGATAAACCCAACTTACCTGGTAGCAACGTACATACGATCAATAAGAACTGTCACATTATATGCAGCTGTCAGTTTATGCATAAATGTGTTCAAGTGCTTCAGCTCCCTTGAAATGAACATAGCTCATACGTGTTTGACTGTCTTTTGACAAACTGAGGCCATCCAAATAACTAATTGGGTTCCTTAGCAGTGTATGTTGCTCACACTGACTGTAAAGCCCTACCATGTACCTTACTTAAACTGAAGGAGGAGGAATTTCAAACGAGATTAGAAAAGGTGCATTCGAATTCGTTGATTTAATCTCAAACCACAATCAGTCCCACATGAAACCACCGTTTCCCGTTCATTATTGTTTTCTTGGTGAGAAAGATAAACTTCCTAGGTGATCAGATAACAACTTGCTAAAAGAGCGTCGGTTTACTTATGAATAAACCCAATGAATCACTAATGTCCTGTATTACTTACATCTAGTTACAGCTTAACGGTGACTGTTTTCGCCAGATTGATAGAGGAGCTGTTCGCTTTCTGTTATTTCCTGGGTTGGTTGCCATCTTCGTGGGCCAACTCGAATATATAGATTTAGAGAAAACAGAAAAACCCCTTACTGTTGTCAGCCAAGAACGCAGGTGGCATGTGGAATGTTTATTCGGTAAAACAATACACGGGTTATATTCTTTAACATGACTACAAACAAAAATACTCATCTGCGTACGATACTGGTCTCAGAACGTCACAGTTGCCAAGGACGCTAGTGCTCTATACCTTTATATGCAAAGAACCATTTCATGTCATGCTGCACCGTAACGCTTCTTCTTGTGTTTTTCTTGCAGCTGCTTCAATATCAAAATCCGTGATTCTGTCACACTATTGATTAGTAGTGGTGTGAGCAGTATAGTGCGATTACTTGTCCTCACTACATTACTATCGAATACGTGTAGGTGTTTTCTTCTGCGTGATTAACAAGACTGAAATCAAAGGTGCATTAGGCTGCTTTTATTGGAACGCATATTGACAGTAGTCTCACTATGAAGCAAGAAACCAATGGTCACATACCGTCTCTGTGCGCAGCAGTACACGTAGTTTGAATGAGTTGTTACAGAGTAATGGAAGGAAAATCTGGAACATCAAGCACCTGCACTTCCATGCCAATGACTGGATTAACCAAAATCATAGTCTCGCATGTTGTCTAATTAAGGGATAACAGTAAACATGTGTACAGAAGCAGAGAAGAACGTGTTGTAGAATACTGTCAATCATAATGCATATTCGGAGGAATTCGTTACCAGAAGCAAGCAAATGAAATCAACGCGAGCCTCAATAAATTCAGTTGACAAACATATAAGGCTGTTATTTAGAGAGGTTTCAGCAACATAGCTGATTATGGATCATTTAACTGATACTGTCGGCACTATTCAATAAACTGTAAGTTCTCTTGTGACCTTCAACCCAAAATGAGCAAAACTAACGCCTCCGTAGTTTACTAGTATGATCAGCGTATAGTGACTGCTGTGATAAGAAATTATTGAAAAAATTCGCAAACACTGTCCAGCTTGGGTCCGAGCAGGAAAAAGGATCAATTTCAAATGTACAGGGCCACCTTTTGGATTGTGACAGACAGACGGACGTGAAAAGAGCTTTTCCTATCGTCTATTGTGCCCTGATAACTGCATCGCGAAGAATTGCAATGGAAGAGTCAACCAAAAGTAAAGATGGTTACAATCGGATTAATTCGCCGGGATATGTGTGTTCATATACAGTTTCGAAATATGTCGGGTTTGTTTCAATCAACCACATACATCCAAACTACACGAAGGCTTGATCGTTTCTATCCTACAACTCCCCAGTACTACTGATCTAAAGCCCGCCTCACATGCGGGCAGAAACACAAGAAAGTTGTTTGCGTTTTATTTAAATGCCCTGTCGCTCATTTCATTTCCATCATTAACATTCTTTCTGCTACGTTACTTCATGTAACTCTGTTACCTTAAGGCTACAGCTTGTGAAAAGCATGCATATTTCCTGAAAAATGGAAATTGAAAACTAGTTTTGAAATCGCCCAGTTGTTTCGACTAAAACTCCCTTGTCCAGTGGGTTATTCATAATCCAAAAATTGCTTACGACCATTTTCGGGGCTCTAACCAACCCAATTATTGTTCAGGATTTTGTGTTCGAGAATTTACAACAAATGCGTACCGATGAAGAAGTTTGTTTACTGCCAGAAATATTAGTGGTTTCTTCTGAGAATGTCCGCATGTGAATTTATTATAGGTGAAAGCTTAATAAACTGAGATGCGTTTAACCGCAGCAACTGCGATTTTTTAGTTATGAGACCCATGGTGAAAAATCAGAAACAACCGGCAAAACCTTCAGTTGCGTAGGACGAATTATAAGATGAACATAATCTATCCATATGTGCTCAAGCGTGTTCAACGCAAATTTGATCTGCAGCCGCAAACGGGTTTGAGATTATAACTTGAAACACATGCTATAATTAGCAAATCCATTAGAAATATATCGAACAGACGAACAGTTTAAGCAGTACGTTACAACTAAATCTGCCCTCCATCCACTACACACACCTGAATCAGAAATTGTAATTTTCAATGTAAATTTCTAAAAGCTTCAGAAGCAACTAAATCATTTTAAATAGCGGCTCACAAGTGCAAAGTCCGTGACATAGAAAGCTCTGTTGTCTATTATAAGTGAGTTGTCAACTGTGTTTACTCAACCAGCCAATTGAAAGTGCTCTCATATACGGGGTTGTGAAGCAACAGACCAAGTCAGTTATTATAGTATAATCAACGGGGGTAATACTTATTGTTAACCAGATTATTTAACTCTTTCAGAAAAATCACAAAAAATATATTCCATTCAGACCTTATTGGTCGTGCTTTAAATCAGATGCCGAAAACTTATACGACGTGTAACATTTTATTAATGTGCAACGTCTACTCCGAAATGAACAGTATTTCCGCGGAGTTCATAATTCTTTGTCAGACAAGGAATGTAATTCCGTGGTTGACTATTCTCCACTGTCTGTACCAGACTCTGTACGGAAAAATGTTTCCGTCTATGGTCATTTCCGACATGGTTGTTTGTGATAGTTGTAACAGATAGAAGTGAATTAGTTAGATTCAGCTATTCATTCGCAAAAGCGCCGAAAAGTCACCTGTATTTAGATAGGAAGTGGATTTGAAAAGTCATCAATAGAGGTTCTGTGAATAATAATGAATACATGAAAAAAATTATGAAAACTTTCGTATTTCTCACTTCTGTTTTGAATAGTAAATGAAAAATGAAGTGTGTATGCATCATTTCACGTTTCTGATTGTACCAGTTCTTTTAGAAAGTGATCCCCGTCAGTATACGTGGAGAGTTATTTTGTCGTCTAGATAGTACACAGATTTTTTTGATTGTGCGCTCCTACCCATTCATCTGGGTTGCACCCCGAAATGCAGTGAGGTTGACATTTTAAGGCGTTGCCTAAAACTATTCAATTCTGTTTTCTTGAGTACTATTCAGCACGTGGATTTGAGAATTTTATCAGGATCTTACTGAAGAATACTGAAACTAAGGCGTTGCGCAGTCTTCAAGGAACTTTGTCGCACTGGGATAGGGAGTGCTTACTAACTGCTGATGGCTTGAAACAAGTGCAGAACCTATCGTCAACTCACTTTACACGGGCATAATTGGACGTTCTAATGCTCGGATTGAAATTGAAAATTCCGCCGAAAAGTGTCGACGGATTACGAAGACATGTGCAATTTTAGAACTAGCATGATCAAATAAAAGACTTCAATGCAAAGTCACACGACGTTGGTCGATATTTTGCACCATTTCCTGACTTCACCGGTGCATCAGCAATGCTGTCTGACATCGGAACATTATCAAGCTCTGAAAACACTCCGGAGGATGAAAGAGGTGGTTTTCTTTCAACCCGACAAAGGTTCAGGTACAGTTATCATGAACGAGATTGATTATAAATCCAAAACGAAAGGTATCCTAGCAAACGTACAAAAATTCCACACGGACAGTACGACTGACAAAAATATTTTGATACAGAAAAAGACTTCAAGGAAGCTTCAAATCTTATTACTTCATGTGTAAACCTCGGAAGTGCAATACGGACAAATGAACCCAAGAAGAACCCCCATATCGTAAATAAGAGGTGCTCCAAAAACGCATAATTATCATGCCCCGTTGAGGCAAATTGTGTGCATGTCAGAAGGCTTGTTGACGTTGTTTATCCCATTCATCAGATGCTAACCCCCACTATGTGAAATGATCTTTCGAACTGTTATAAACCTTACAAAACGTACCGATGAGTTCACACAAAATGTATTCTATCCATCTTGACACCTCATTTCCATACTTTCCCCTTCGTGAAACAGTTGACTTTTTGTCCGATATTATTTCTGACCAAAATTCACCTTTTTATCTCCCAGCTGATTATCCCAGGGAACTTATAATTTTATGTAAACAGAGTATCCGTTTTGATTTTACAGGATCGTCGTATAAACAAGTTGATGGCGTAGCAATGAATAGTCCATTGGGCCGAACGATAGCGGATATATTTTTGAAATTATCTGATGCTATAGATGGTGCTAACCTCTACAGACGACAGGAAGATGATATTTTGAATTTTACCAGTAAAATTCACTTTGTTTCACTTTTAAATCTTCTTAATTCCGTTTCTGCTAATCTTACTGTTTCTCACAAAGAGGTAGTAAACAACAGTTTATCTTTTCTAGACATTTCACTCACTAGATGACAGAATGGCTCAGTACAGCGCTCAGTGCACCGCGAGGTCACTTGGAGTGGTCAATATTTGCAATTTTCCTCTTTGGCAACAATTGCTTATAAACGGGGTTTGATGCGAACCCTCATACGAAGAGCTCGAGAGATCTGTACAGATGATTGTTTGCAAGTAGGGGAGGACAGATTAAGGAAGGTGCTGCTCGCAAACGGATAATCTGAGAAATTCACCGATGTTCAAATCCAGAAAAGACTGATCAATATTGTCGTGAGCACGGTCCTTAAAAAATAGGTATTTTTGAACCTACCTTTCAAAGGCGATCATATCACAACCGACGTAAGTAAAAAATTACAGTCTGCTCTAACTCGTACATAACAGGCGACTAAATTGCGGTTGCTACTCACATCTACGAGTGTCGCTGAGGTTATTCAGACCACTCGCGGTTGTGATGACGTTTATATCAGCAGAACAAATCGGTACCGACGACAAAGAATGGCTGAATATACGCCTAAGTGATTGATGCAGCCCATGATGCAACAGACAAGTGCAACAGGGCGGACGAAACGAAACCCGACCTCATCCATTACAAAACACATGATGGAAACAGGTCACGCTGTTGAACCCGCCAACTGTTTTCAAGTATTGTTGCATATTCGGAATCCGAACTTGCTTGCTTCTTCTGAGGCAATGTTAATCAGTACTCGTTGTCCGATCCTGTGTGTGCATAAACTGTTGACTCACGCAGTCTGTCTGTCCTGGAACTGATAACAGTCTCTGTTTCATGTAAACCCAATCGTTGATTGTTTCTAGTGTTGTTGTTGCTGTCAGCATGTCCCATATATTCTGGTGTTTTACGTTCGTGACTGAGGAGAGTAAACGAAATATTAACATCTTCTGTCGTTATTAATGAACATAGATTTCCGTCAGTGTCACTCACTTATTAGAACTCCTTCGCCATCTCCAGTTATCCGTATTTTACTGACCGTGGAATTACGATGTATCTTACGTATAGCTGGCAGTATTAACCAATCCGAAAACTGTTGTTCATTAGAGTTAATGGCAAATACTCTACTTGGCTTGCCTCTACCTGACCCTAAAGTCGATTTTGACCCACGAGTTTCACGTCTACCTGTCTTTTCAAACTGAACAACAGCCACTTCTGCTTTCAATGCCACCTGTCACATATATGTCTATCTCATTGTTCTATCTGTGCCTTCCTCCCACACACACAAAGTTGGAGTTGTTGATTAGCCAACAATGAGGGTCACTCATAGTCTCCAGTTTCACAAATATCAAAGAGAACCCTGGGTTCCTTAACAAGGGCAAAGTGGGATTACGGATTTGTGTTATTAAATGATTTGTTGCACAGCTTACAGTTAGTACTTGCGATCGTCCATGTTCTCACTCTTTCGTTCATCACCCAGCCATCTTCTGCACCTCTTGAATGAGCCACTCTGTTAGCCGGTTTATCTGCGGACGCATGGTACGTGGAATTTCGTAAGTAATTAATTTGGTGTCAGTTTGATTTCCTGGGACCTGGCGGTCTCAAACCTAGAAAACTGTTGAAAGTGTGGATTGCAGCGCTGTAAATTGGGCCTGGACTCTGTTCATGAAGAAGCGTACAACTGTTTTGATCATGTGACCGGCTGTATAAGTGGGCGCCTTTCATCTTAGGGGATAACTTATCAACTCCTTTGTAAAGGTGCTCCTAGATACAGTTCAAAGATTATATACAAACCCAGATGTTTCGTGTATTCACAACTTACCATATTACAACTGAGTTCACGACCTATCAAGTTGTTTTTCTTCTTTGATTCCGGTAGCAGCTGGGTACTTATGAATAAAGTCAACTACACATTACTGCGTCGTGGGCCAAAACTTCCTTAGTCTTGAGTTGCAATGCAAATCAGAGCCAACGGAGTTTAGTATACAATTTCCCTGTCGATAACACTTGAAGTCGGTCAACTGCCCCTACCCCACGTACTTAGTTCAATCAACCCACACTGCTTACATCATCAAAATTTATAAAATCCCTGTTGATCTTTGAACAGACTGTATTACTGCACATTTCTTTCAGGTACTGTTGTTATTGGATGTACTCAGTGGACCCCAGAACTAGGATAGAGATAGTCCACAAATGGAAATTCTACGAAAAATAAACACAGTCTTGGCTTTTTCATGAAAAGGACAACGATTATTTTGAAACATTTATGAACTGAAAATGGAGATGGTTTAAGTGGATTGCAATGGTATTTTCCCCTACTAACAAACGACCCACAACCTTTATCGACTGCCCTCCATAGAGCAGCTTAAACGAATTGCCCCGAATTATCGGTTGCATGTTACGACCGAGTATGTAGCGACGGCTGAAGAACAGGTTTTTATTGATCATCAAACTAAACGCACCGAACGATGTTCCTGAATAGGCTCAGAAAGTTGCCATGTACAACATTTTCCGCAAAAAAAGCGCGCACTCAGAAGGCGGCAGCATGTATAGTCAGTATATATTTCAGAGGGACACAAAAAACTGATGTAGGAGTCACTCTAACAAGTGACTGCGGATGACGAATTAGGTTTTATCAATGTCTGATCAAAGTCCCCGGGTTATGCTCTCTGCAGCGGTATTCGCTTTGATTCTCAAAAAATTAAAGACAACCTTGTCGTCTGTAGATTGCAGTATACTACTGGCATGTGCGTATAAATTAACTGATGTAAATTGCCTCGTTGAACTAACACGTCAAAGCGAAACCATTTCTCATTTTTATAGCATATTTTCACAGCTTCGTCTGTCAAACTGGGCTCTATTTTAATTTAAATGATACACATCACTGCACGATACTCTTTAGGTTGTGTCGTGCCATCTTTGCAACGAAAATGAACAAGACGAAAATGATATATCTGCAGGTGATGCAAGCTATGAGGAAAACCGGTTAGTTTTGTATGCAAAGTTGAAATGCATTCCAATTTCACCGAAGTTTTATTTTTCTTACTGCTGATAGATAGTAGGCTCCACATAACGTTCACATGAAGTGAACGACTTTGAGTGGTCGATTAACGAAACACATACTTGCTGTAGCATAAATATATACCTGACTGATGAGTAGTGGGGGATTTGGCTAATTTCCAGTTGAAAATTACCTACTCGCGAGCTAATGAGCGCGAAACTCGAGTCCAGTGACTCTTTGTGAAAGGGGCCGACTGGAAAGTCTATGGGAATGTGACAGATGCGATCAATTTTGAGTGGTGTTCAATTTAAAACAAATATATCTGTCAATAAGGGACCTAGCGATGATCCCGCGGTAACTTCATACTTCTGACAGTATAGCTTGGAAATTCCAAACTAAACATTGTACATGTGACAACACAGCTCATCAAAATTAGCTCAACCATCAGTACTCATTACATTGATGTCATTATCCACAATATGCGTGCCAAAAACCAAGCTGTTTTATTTGATTAGATAATTGTAAGTAAAAGTCACACCAGGAGAGAAAGAAGACTTTCCTTTCCTGTTTAGTTGGCTCTGGGTTCAGATAAACCAATCAGAATTTCTCAGTTTCCTGATAGCCAGTTTTTCTAGCTTGTTATAATAAACCGTATTACGTTTCATTAAACGAAGAATTACACATACCTAAAATTGATCGTATTGGTACTCCGTCTTTATGCGTCGTATGTTACGAACCAAGAAAATACAGTATCTACTGATCGAATTCTTTCAAAAGTATCTGAATCAAGCAGTCCTATATGTTTCGCATACCTCAGCGTTATTGTTAATGCCTTCCTGATAGTAGCTGTTTTGCCACCTTTACTTTTATACTCATAACTAGCGTAGTCATTTTATTTTAGTGATACTTTTTATCTACGATGACGATTCCTTTATCTATTTTTAGTTCCAGACTACTAAATTCTCGCTTCGCCCAGAATGCTCCAGTTAAGTTAAGTGCCATCTAAGCAGAAGGTTTCTAGCCATGGTTATTCAGATCAAGTAATGATGGTCTGGCTGAAATGAAATTTGTTTTAGCGTGTCAGCCAAAGAACCAACTGTCGATCGCACTGATTTTCAAACGAACATTCAAAATCTGTCTATCCAAATTGAAGTTGATATCAATGGCAAACTTTCAACAGTAACTTAATCCACTAAAGTAGTACAGCCAATATTCTTCACTTCCGTCAAGTTCGCCCGCCTACTGGAAGTTTGACAAAAGTGGAAGAATGATTTTAAAATATTAAGCGGTGAGTCAGTGGAAAACAATTAGACATCATGCACAGTTCGCCGTGACTAGCAGCAGCGACTCATCCACGAAGCCCGTTGTACTGTGACATATACTGTGTCTCAGTGTCCATCAAGACGGAGTGAGCAGAACTAGTTCTCGTTGGAAGTAGGGTTTCTTGCTTGGTACCGATCGATAACCTCACGTTTATTGAATACATCTTCATTTGAACTGACAGTAGTTCTAACGAGTTTGGTCGGCTAACCATTAAAAAACAACGCACTGTTAACAACCAGGATGTAAACGGGGTACTGATGCATCACGATTTTCGTACGTGGAACTTGATTTATGACCAAGTAGGCAGGGCCTCAAGGAGTGAGCAACTCAACGATCGCATGGATACACTAATGGTAAAATCTGTTGGCTTATAGCGTGTGTATGACCTGAAAGCTGATCAAACAGAATGATTGGTTTCGTTAGTTTGGATCAGAACGTCATTGGCTGAATCTGTAGATAATGCGGCAGAGCTTTGTACAAATAATTATTACGTACTATACATATACGGTATACAGTTGTGCATTGATCTATAAAGATGAACTAGTAAATCGTCATAGTAACGACCGAAAATGAGCATCAATAATAATTCATTTATAATGGAAGATATTAATCGTAGTGATAACAGCAATGTTAACACTGATACAGATCAACTTTTGTTTTGGCGTCACGAAGGTCAAAAGAAGAAAATCACTTCGATGCCGCGTGTAGTTGTGAGGGTCTTGAAGCCTACGTCCCCGAATTTTTTGAACGTGTGTTACTGATTATTTTCCCCGTCAGTGTGTGGATTTGTGTTTGGTACTCTGGTCAGTTGACTTAGCCGAAACCGGCTGCTGCCAACTGTAGCGCTAAGAACCACAGTGATGACAAATTTGCATCCCTTGCCAGCTGCTTAAATGATGACAATGTTCTTCTAAAACTGGTTGTATACGCAGCTCTGATCAAGATTGTCGAATCACGTGTTACCACGTGACGTCGGCTTTTGTGACTTTGGGCATGGGTAGGGGGATGTTTGCTTTGGTTATGCAATTAAAACAGACCAAATACAAGGTGAACGGATACCCGCAGTATTTGACGTAATTAATTTCAAAACTATTCTTGTTGGCACATTATCATGGACAATTACATTAGCTGCCACAAACAATTTGACCACACAAAACACTGTACGCATGTTGGCGTCAACAGCCAAATGAAAGGTTGATGAGTTGCACGCATTTCCCTGACTTCTTGGTAGATTTGGAAGATTTCGTGTAATCTCTGCTGTTCCGGAGCAGTTTATTGGTTATCCACTTCAGTCGCGTGCTTGTGGAGTTGTTCAGGCGTTTCATGTTGTGTTAGTATCAAAAGAATCTGTGTTTGTGTGATCATTTTTGCATACTGAAGTATTTGGAGCTGCATTGTATCACACCGAACTAACTATCGTAATGCGTGAAAGAGAAGGTTTGACGAAACTTGTATACAAACTATCATGTCCGACGGGAGAAGAGACCGTCAGCTGAGGTGTCATCTGTCAGGAGATCACATGTTACTCGTGAATCAGCTGAGACATTTTACGTAATCTGAGAGATTGGCTTGTTCAACTGCTTCAGACAAGCAAATGAAGTGACCTGGCAGTTTGTGAAAGCAGGCTCAGTTGGGGAATTATCGCTGTTTTTCTCTGCGCTTGAACATAACCCGCGAGAGCAACATGTACGTGCCCATAGGATTCGGAGCAGTGTTAAGTTGACAATGAACTTGTTCATAAAGACCACTGGCAGGAAAATAATGAACAAACGTTCTGGGATGTTGTATGCGGATGAGGCCAACAAGACTGGGAAGAATTTATTACTCACATTGCTCTCACATTATCGTATTACTCAATGTAATAACAAATACACGTCCATCGGTCAAAATGTGAGCAGACGAGGTGAGTCGAACTTGTGTATCGGATGAGTACGCACCCCGACAGTCCAATTACACATTTGCGTATCCTCAGCAAGTAAAGAAAACTCAATTATGTGCGCAGTTCCAACAATGATGGAACAACCATAAAACTCGAGCCTCTGTTGAGAAAAGCGATCTCAAAAGCTACTAAGTGTGAAAGAGTCTTCACTCATTTAGTCTGGAAGTTACTTCAGACATAAGTCGGCTGGGCTTAATTGTAAGTGAGGGTAATCAGGGAATAACGAAAGAATAGTGAGGACAGACAGACGAATATACCAGGATCCGTTTGAGGATTCTAGCATATTCGTAAATAAAACTGTATATAGGGTGTGCGTCGTACCACCTCGAATTTTTGTGGAAAAACTTTAGTACATTGTGAAATGATAAGAAACGGTAAAATCAACAAACTGTTCACATTAAATGTAACACAGTGGGGTATATGTCTTAGGGGCTTGACACGACTTACAGTTTCTATCGACAACATACCAGAGAATTTAACAGGTTATTCATACATATCCATTAAAATCCTCCTATCACTGTGTCCAACTGGACCGCTGTAGACTGAAAAACACTCGGACAGCTCCTGATTTTCCATCAAGCGGTGACAGAATGGGGCAAACTAGATAGGACGGATTATCCGGTTGAGCATGAACGATAATGAGCAAACCGACTAAGATGCGTGATATTCAACTGAGCTTCCAGTTGAGTAAAAATGAATTACAAAATCTTTGGGTGCTGCTGCTGTTCATGAGATTGCACAAAATTCGGTCGTTCCCTTCTTGGATTTGGTTTTACGCAAGTCGACCTTCAACAGTTGACGATTTTTGTTGTTTAAAACACTAAGTGAATGATTCATGTGCAGGCAGGCATAACAATTCTACTCACTTCTTAAGAAAAATCCATAGTAAGCTATCAGGCTCGAATGTTCTGCTGATTTTCAACCGGAAAAGTTCGTTGAAAATGACTGAACCCTCGATTGGTATAGGAGAATCAACGGAGGACGAAAACCGAATAAAGGATTAGAATGAATTATTCATTATCTTTTTGCGAGTACGGTTGAACTATCTGACGTAGACGGCCAAATTCATGGCAGGAATGTTCAATTCACTTAGCAGTTTTTACGATTTTGCCAGATCTCGCCGAATATTTTGTCTCTTATTTGTGCGTTAGTCACGTCATCGATGAAGTCGATTCACAGAAATTAAAACGTCTGTGTATTTTTGTTTATATGGCATTGAGTCCTCAGGGTCAGTGTAAATTCGAACAAATTGGGCGCCAGATACTATGAACGTGCAAAATCGGTTGACTGTGTGACAAGTAACAGAAAAAAATTTATATGACACTGTCTTTCGCTCGTTCCAGAAATATTGCATCGAAATCGTTAAATAAACGGATCACGCGTTAAGTTCATAATTATGTGTAAGCCGTAATGTGGCGGACTGCAAAACGTGAAAAGTGTGTAACTCATTTCCAGACCCTCACACCTCTCAGTGATCAGATAGCAGAGCTCAGTAAGGTAATTATGACAATTTAACCAGTCACCGTCGTTTGATTTAACTAATGAATAACAGGCAATTTGGTATGTCTACCAATGGGAGACGCTATTTAAATCCAACGCTGAGCGTGACTACTGATGTTATACAGGTGAATTGTATAGATTGCAGTTGAACATGCTACCGGTCAAGCCAAAGATTCTGTCTCTGATTTATCTTGCCGTCATACCAGTCGATTATCCAAAATTATACTGGTTTTTATAATGGAATTTCAGGTTAGATAGTCGGCAGTGAAATGACTCATTTATGCTCAATGAGATTTAACAACTGAACTATCATTTATGTATCTGGTCAGAACCTCAACCACACGTTGTAAGCAAAAGTTGACAACCTCACTATAATACTTGGAATTAGGGACTTCGAATAACTCCAGAACTCGTACTCGAATTCAAACCTCCGACACAAGCAATGAAGAAAAAAGCTCGTAATGAATTCACAAAATAGCTTTAATTCGTGACACAATAAACCGCATTTATTGATAAAAGAAAACAGCATTGGAGAAATCAAGCTTGCATTGGCTGATCATACTGACCCATACAGAGTCAAGCTTTGGGCGAATTGGCGCAATATAGAACGACGAAATTAGCAAATAACAGGAAGTTTAGTACTGAGGTTTCCCATCCAATCTTGTTGCGATATCTGATTGGGACTTTTCGATTGGTCCCTTGTTAAATCTTCTATTGTGTCGGGGTTTTGATAAGCGGCAAATCAGTTAACTTTTCATCACTCGTGCACTTTTTAATCTCACATCAGTATACAAGCCCCAGTCAAATTGGTTAGAGACGTCCGATTTTGATCACTCCATCAGTGACCGAAACCACAGAACGTTTGCGCAGAACATTCTTCACGAGAGCCCCTCGATACCCTATTCACGGTTCCACCTACAACCCACTCCTATCATGTATAATCAAGAAGGAATATAAGCAACAGCAGTTTAAGTGGATGCCTTTGTGGTTTAAATAATCAATGATGGTTAGCCAAAATGTAGGTTAGAAGAAGAGTTAAACTTTTCTGGTAACAAAATTTAGTGACATGGCAACTGTAGGTTCGCTGAAAGAATGACAGGTATGAAAACATGGGTACGAAGTTGTCCAAAATAAAATTATGTACCGCTCTACTCTATAGAGGGTGGGAGAAATGAAGAAATTTCCAAAGTTGGACTGTAATAAACACGTTGCTCATCATATAATGCACCAGAAGTCTGAAAAAAGAATGCGCTGAATATGGCCACTACCAAACTTTCTGAGAAGGAACGGAAGATTAGATAACAGACGACGAGGTTCAGTGTTTGGCATGAGCAAAAACTAGATGTAACAGACACAACTCACTTGCAACTAACGTGTTCGTCGTCTGGTCTCTTTCGGCTTACGATGTTTAAATTGATGACCTGATAATCTGAGACAGCCACCATATTCACGGTCACGTCCACCACAGTCATATAGCTATGTTACCACAACATAAGATAGCTAGTTCGTTTACCTACGATACGGTTCACTTAACAGCCCGACAAATGTTACTTAAGGAACTTCCAGCTACCGTTCGAGTCGTTTTCCCAGACGGTCTGGCTAAAAGCTAAACTTTTTCATGATCAAAAATCGACGTCACGATGCAAAGACTTAGGTGGTTAAAATGGAGTTATAATGGACGCTTGTCGCCAGGACGCTCTTAACTCGATCACAGAACAGTTGCTTCGGTGTTAGTTCGTCGCGTATCCTACGCAACTTTCTTAGCCTTCATAGCTGGCTGCCCGTCAACACGTCTTCACTCTCGTCCGTGTTCGTTTGGCAAACACATCAATGCTAATAACCACATCCGACTATCGAATAATCAAGTTGTGCCGTTCACCCTGTAGGCGGAAGCAGCTCATATAACGCACATTCTGCCGATGAAGTTTTCATGCTTTACAACAGTATGACAACACATACAGCACCAGTGAACGGAAAGGCAAGCAGTACTGATTTATTTTCGCCTACATTCACTAAATAAAAACACGCGGCTTACAAATAGGCTGTCGCACAAGCAGTAGACGTTTATGGAGCTAACTATAACGTCCATGATGACGCAGATTCCGTGTCCAGGAACAGAACTTTCTCGTAAAGAAAGTGGAAAGATAGAAAATGTTTTAAATCTTTTGGTGTCCAAATAAGGATGTCTCCATTTTCTGGAATCCCTCTCCACTGTGTGCAAACAGAATAAACCGAATTTAAATGCTGGAATTCTAAATGTTCACTTGGAGGTCATCCGTGTGGTATTCGACTTCAATACCATTCTCAAGGTTCTTAGAAGTAACTGTTGGCACTGCGGTCAGTTATGAAAAAACGAGGTTGGTGTTGAGAAACAGCCTTGCTTCAAGGTAGTGATAGTGTCCAAATCTTCAGAGGTCAGCCCACAAGGATATGCCTCTGTTTTCAAAGCGAACGTATCTGGATATCCGAACGTATCAAACATCTACCATGATGCCTCATGGTGGATCGAATGAAACTTTTTGGAGAAATCCAAAACAAGGGCATACAGCGTCTGGTGGTATTCATAGCAGTCCTGTGTTTGTTGTGCAGCGAGCACTATACCGACATAACTGCAACTAGTCCAAAATCTGTCATGCTGCTCCAAAACATTGGTCATCAAAACTACCTCACTGAATAAGTTCACCATAATTCTTGCTAAAAGTTTTCCAGAACAGTTTAGCAGGATGAAGCCTTGCAAGCTGTCGTTGGTTCGCTTATTTCTATTACATGTAATCAGGAGTGCAATCAGGTTATCCTTCAAATCTCCATCTCCGAAGTGGAGTGAACCACCTGGAACAATGAAGTTCAAGTCACGTTCACGGGATCGCCAAGCTTCAGAAGTTGCCATAGCAACCCATGTTCAACTCCAGTTGTTAGGTTCCGCTTACCTTCCATAATAATAGGCGGCTCTTCACCTCTAAATCGACAGCAAGTGAAGCTTTGACATCATGTAATAATAAGCTTTTCTCGGTCTCCCAATCAACGGTAGCCGGTCGGTTTGATAAAATGATTTGTACTGTCTACGCCATGATTATATTTGAGTTAGCTAACTCTATATATTAAAACAGTCCCCTCTGTTCTCGTTAAGTCATACGCTACTACACAAACACGTTTATTACATTCTTTTAACTAAGTTCATTGTAAACGCAGGAAGCGCGCCATTTTTCCCTTTGATTCGAACTCAACAATAGCGCATTTTTATCATTTTAGAAATTCTGGTGCTAGATACAGATTAATGTAGTGGCATCAAGCATGAGGTGTTTCGTGGAGTGGTGTCACGTACCATTCAGATTAGAAGGCGTGAATTGTCAGTAAAGTGAAAGAGAACTGTTTATTGAACTAATGATCACATCTTGTATCATCCAATCCCTGTACTGCCCATTTTCGTCGTTGTCCAGAGGACTTAAAATAAAAACGTCTGCCAACATGAATAAACAACTTTATCCTATCCAGCCTATGATGAATGTTGCATTCAGCCACGCACATTAATCACGTGTTATGCAATTCGCAAACGTCGCGCTCTAACACGATCGGGTAACCAAAAAAATGTTACGGACCAAATCGTGGATGAATCTGGGTCGGAATATCGCTCGCATCTAGTTGGAATTAAGTGTTTGTGCTATCCAAATCATCAGTAGCACAGGGATGAATTAGACGACCGCCGTTCTCGTTGACTGTACGAATCAGGTGGAATCCAAGGACTCCTGACCAGGCAGCTGATTACCGCCAATCGCGCGCATTGATGTCTTCCAAAACAAGCACTTGATCAGCCACCGTTGACAAGCGGGTTGTGGTACATATCTGATCACTGAACTGGTTCATTGTATTGTCGGCGTGACAAATAATCGGAATGGAAGCACCATTTTGGTAGGCTTAACTCGGCCGAGTCGCATGAGCATGCACGTCATTCAAGGGTTGATATCGTTCGATTCGGTTATCACCGAAAAACTGCTGTGGCCAGCGACCGTTAAACAGACACGATATGGTCAAGCACCGTCTATAGGGTAACTTATCCGGTAAAAGATATACGCAGCACCTTATTCCAGAAGCTTATTTCGGGTTGCATGCCTTCTCATACCCAAGGTCACGACAATGATGTCATGACGGCTCAGTGTGATGCGGTATTCTGGCATTCCAATGAAACATCCATCCGATTTCTTAGATATATTACACTACCAAACCGACAACGTCACGCGTCCAAGTGCGTGCTCTAAACTGGCAAGTGGGAACAAAGACTAAGCATTTGACGCGATAGTGTGAACTGGGAAACAAAAACGAACAGCCTTTTCTAGGCGGACCTAGCCCACAACCACTTAATTTAAAGTCAGCCATTTGAGAGTGGTGGACTTGTCCAGCTCGAGTTGCAGTGAATAAGACGTTGGCGACTCATTCCGATTATTATTCCACGCAGTAGATGTGCGGTGAACTCCAGAAAGCTTCAGAGAATTAGCGCGTTTGCCGACACCACATGATGTTTTGCTGGCGGTCACAGTCAAATGTTTGACGTTTGGAATAATCTGCTTTGAGAGGATCTCTCCTTTCTCTTTCGTCCTCTACGCAGGTGATAGAAGTGATGCAGCTATAAGTATACTTCAACTATGCTTCAACGCGGTTTGTACCACAATGCCAAAGCACCCCTATGCAGTTAGTAACGGGACAATTAGTAGTGCCATCAAAACATTACATATGGGCCTGATAGAGGTCAATCAAAATGACTGAAATATTTGCTGGCTGTTCTTCGTTGCATTACGCCAGTTTGAGACTGTAGGCCATCTTACATTCTTCGTTGTAATCAGATCTAAATAGTGTTTGCGAGATGTCAGCAAAAATATAAAAGGTAAGCGCAACCTGTGCCAACCGGCATCATATGTGACATCGAAGTGACCTCTGGTTGTCGTTGAAAAATGAAAGCATATAATGACTTTTACAATCCATGTCTAAAATTTCGTTAGCAACACATGAAGACCGTCGCGTATCAACCTGCAACATTAATTTCACATGAGAAGTGTCTCCATCAGATCAGAACAACTGTGATGGAAAGAGCTGCTGGTAAAAAGTAGTCAGGATCCCCAAGTAATGTTACACCTATGAAAGACAGCAAAGGCCAATTTGTATAGTTTGATGCGGTTGCTCAAAGACCGAAAACGCCGCGCGAACAAAACATTGACAGCCCTCGCTTACACCGAAAATGAAGCCCTGTAATCAAATTCCCCGCCGTCTGCGCAACTGTCCGTTTGTTTTCGCCCGTGCTTGTTCGCTGTACGCCACAGTCCATCGCTGAGATGAGAGTCACTTTAAAGTGCTAGATCAGAAGGACAAATAATTCGTTGGTGGCCCAAACAGAATTCAGAACACAGAGGACAATGACGGAATATATCCAGCCTCCGTTATAGGTAACGCACTGTCCTCACCGACTTTGGCCACATGTCTGCCTGATACGGATAGACCAGACTGTTGAAGATGAGTGACCCAGCTGTTCCGTACAGAATAAGCACCTCACCTGTAAACTGTGAAGTGCCGCTTTAAGATTGAAATATTTCCACTTAACAGTTGTAGACTGTTCTAACTTTGTGAGTCGTGTATTGACTATGATAACGTGATTATGTGACATGAAGTTCTCCATTGTTCTCCTGAATGAACAGCTATGGTATCATCTAAACTGGCGACTACTTCACGATTCGTCAAATGGCCCGTTAGAAACGTTATTCGTGACGAAATGTGTCACAATCAGTGGTAAATCAGCACTCAGTAAATTTATACAGACAAGTCTGGAATGGTCGACCTAACTGTTGTTGTCAGCGTTGAATCGAGCCCCAGTATTTTTGTCCAGCCTCATGTTATTTGTGAATGAATAAACGGATGAATTAATGAGTGAATGATTAGCTAGTTTATTTCGGAAATACCCATTGAGTCAAATAACACGGAGTGTAGCAAACATATGTTTTCGATAAAATATCATCAGGTTGTTACAGTTATAAAGGAAAATACAACTAAAAACGGTTTCATGCGAAACTTGGTATTGGTCCAAAATTCACACCATCTCAATTTTGTGTTTTTGGACGCCGATTGGATGTTAACTGCCCACCTATCGATCGGGTGAGTCAGCTAATAGCCAAGGCAATTGAAGTGATTGAACAAAGTTTTTCTGTCCATACAAGGTTGGATTACATAATCGAATGGCAATGGCCTCGGCAGTGGTCAACATTCGCTGGCCAACAAGTTTTGACCTGTTCGGTGGGACCTTGTAGATAACAGTGAACGATCGATTTATGTTGACCTGATGATCGCTGTCGGCCAGATGACCTACAATAGCTAGTTGTCGAAACTGTGGTTGACTGATTTATCCCATTCTGTTGAAACAGAATGTTCTGTGACGGAGTTTACATAGTTCCAAATAATATTTTATCATCGGTAAGTGTGTACAAGTAAGTAGCACTCGGTTAACTTGGATGAAACCGGATTTTTAGTCCTCCTGAGAGCCCTTGAGTGGTTGCACTAAATGTGATGAACTGCTGAAGTCAAATCAGTCCTATCTTTCAGTCGAGTTACAACTGTCAATACTGGAAGCCAAAACGTGTGTAGTTTATGATCTTAAACCTTTGATATTGAGTGAATTTTTGAAGCTCTCTTGATGTAAGCTTTTTCAGTACCTTAGATGATCTACTAGGCATTGCAAACCGTTCTCAGCATCTACTCTCCGTAAACTTGTTCGATTCAAAACAGCCAGGTGATACGAATGAGTGCGAACCGTTAGCAATCAACCAATAAATGGCTGAAGCGCATCCACCGGGATTAGTGAATTCGTCTCAGACTATGACCATACTAAAAACAGCTGACCTGTCTATGAATCTAATTGTGGCCATCACGGTATGATTGGGCAGTTCAGTAGAATAGTTTTAGAAAGAATGTTTTTTAGAGATGAGGGTTGCCTGTTTGCCTGTTTTTGAGGCTATAAAATCAGAATAATGGATGTAACCGCATTAAAGAAATCCTCTGTTTCAATGGAAAAAATCAACAGTAAAATTCACGCAAGTAATCAACCAAGTTACAGTGGAAAACACAAATGTAATGATTGCCGCTCTAAGTGCCCACTCCTATCATTATCCATATCTCATTGATAACTATTCCAAACACCAAACACCGCCATCTTCCTAAATATCTCCAACCGAAGAGTGTAAGAAATAAGAAACGTAACTTTTGAAGTAACCGTCGTTTGTAGTACCAGCTTTTTGGTGTACACATGAGGTCTATTTATCCCATCGAAAATGAGGAACTTAACTGTAGAATTAATGATGCCTGTGACTCAACGGAATATAATGATCAATATAAAATGAATCGGATGCCAAAATGACTCGTATAAATGAGTAAACGAAAATTAATACTAGGTTCTTGTTGGTTCCTTTCGATTTGTTTCGAGGTAAACTGTTTGTTCAGATTAGTTCAAGTTAGATAAGAAAAATCATTACAGAACTGAGCATTCAACAACTTGATCTCACTCCCGTTGATTCACAACCACAAACGTTTTTTTTCATGCTTCCAAGTTTAAGAACTTTGTACAACTTGCACGGTACCACCTGTTGTAATCTTGCCTGATCGCTCGTTTGTGTGCTGAGTTGCGTTCCACATTGACTACTACCGGCCGCTGTTGCACATTGCCTAACCGCTGACTTGCACTTGGTGTTGGATGCTGCTCACCAGCTGGCAGAAGGTAGGTTTGTGCACAATGATAAATGGAACTCTTCGAGTATGTGCTGCTTTTCGAAGTCATCGATGGTTCAGACTGGTCAATCAGGGAGGGTTCGTCTATTTTATCGTCCCAATATTCGGTTTCCATTTTGGGAACTACACCGACCGCAGTTCAGTAACAGGTGAACAACGAACTGAGCTATGTGTGCGTATGTTTATGCAAATGGAATTGATTGCATGATATTTGAATTGGTAAAATCGATAATGGTAACAGTTGGCTGAACGAATTAGTGACTAGAGCAATGTATCTACAACTGCTGTAATGGTTATGTTATTTGGAAATTAAACGAGTGAAATAGGACGCACTTGCGGCACGTTTTGTCAACTTATGCAGGTTCTTAAGACAAATCAACGTGATATATGATAATGCAATGGACTAAATTGTGTCAGTTCCCGGCAAATCGTTCCAAAATGAAAGCTACACAAAATATGTTATACGGTGCATTTTCCAAATAATTTGGTGAGCTACACACATACTGAAAGCAAACACACCAAACCCAGTTAATCATGTGTCAATACGCTGTCAGGCAAGCGAGTCGTAGTATAGCGTCTTTCTTTTACACGCAAGGAAGATAGCATTCTTCCATAATCGTTATCTCTACATTCACAACCAACCTCTGGAGATGTAAGACACAGTCTCAGCACTCTCCATCAAAACCACACACACCACTCACCACCTATTTTAAAATGCTCTCAGATTTCACTTGTACCAGTTCCATACTGTGTAGTAGCCCGAAGATTAACAAATTGCAACCTGTTCCCGTTTACACTTTAGAGATATGCTCAAGATCGCCAAGTCCTATGCATAGTGGCAACTGGCGGGTGATGTGCCACCATCCAACACCCAAAAGCTTCTCTCACTCAGTCAAACCAGTATACTTTGACACCACGAAAGCTCAAAGACAGGATAACCGATTGTTTCTTCGGTGTATTGATCAATGTAAGACTCTGTGTCTAGGTTCATCAAGTAGGTTAGAAATTCAAGGTAACTGGCTGTACGAACCAAAATTTTTCATCTTGGGAGAGTAGTAAATGATCACTGAAGGGGTAAGTGTTACTGAGAAGCTAGAGTAATCGCGTACAACATATACTTCTTCAACTAAACCTGTGGCTCCTTAGCTCAGCTGGTAGGGCATTTGCCACGTTTGGGCATGTTGTTTCTGTCGCTCGTTCGAGTTCACCGGAAATTCAGATTTTTCGCAAGCGGGGCTCTTCCATAATCATCAAGTTTGTCAACTTAATTATCAGAAACTAAGTACTGTTTCTTATGGAGTGGTCCACAGCGTACTTACGAATCAGGCTTTCACTGAACAAAAGATAGGTGGTACGACATTATAGAATACCCTCCCAAAACTTAGCACGAGTGGGGACAAACATTTTAAATGTCGTGTTTAGCATGTTTCAAGTATCTAGATTAAGAGCAATACAAAGTGATGGGCTCGTTTTTTCAAATTAATCTTCAACAAGTTCGCACGGCCCACATCAAGTGTGGTGCAATCGATTACTTACACTCTTGAAGATAATCATCCACGTCGGTTGCTCGGAAATGTGTATTCTTCCCAATCGATTTTGATAAAACATGTGCCGTCTTTAACGTGCGTCATGAGCTTCATGATAACAACTGCGTCGCATTGCATTGACGATAAGTACCCTAGTGAAACGTGGTGAATTTCTTAATGAAAAGCGTTAATTGTCACAAACTGATGTCTTTTGAGTTTCCTAGTAGCCAACTAGTCCGAGGTGTGAACTAGTTTGTTCAGATTATGAAGTATCTTATATGGTTGAATTTTATATGTAATCAGAGTTTACCGGGATTTAGATCTAATGTTGTGCAACTAGTGAGTAGTTTGTTATGTAATATAAGTTAACAAAGACCAAGGAACGGCAAATCAGGGCTTAAGCTGAATTCGAATGGAGGATGGAAGCAGCAGTAGTACAGGTGAGTAAGCAAGTCCGGGGATGAAGTTTCCAGGCTTCTGTCATGGTATCATAGCTAAGTTAGTAGATCGCTTGTCGCCTATGGTCGTACTGTTTCTGTCTTCGTTTGAATGCAGTCTTATTTTTGTACGTCTGTGGCGAAAGCACACTTGGGCCTGGAAACTGTTAGTTAATATATCGATGTAGCGTTCATTCGACTGATGAAGCCGCCTTGTATCACCTACTGGAAAGGATACTGAATACCAAGCGAGGCTCGGCCTGTGAGTGAAAACGCTCCAGAAGTGCGTCAGCTGCACCGCGCCAACACGCTCGAAGTCATTAGGAACGTACTGAGATGGTTGACTAACTTCTGCGTTGTATTCACTCGGGATTACACCGAATGACCTTCTAAGGGATTTCCTAAACAGCGGTTGCTCACACAAACAATGCTGGTCCAAGAGGGACATAACGGGCTGGTTTATCACACCTTTATTCGCCAAACTTTTAGGAAACTTGTTGCTTACTGTATATATCAGTATATAGCAATGTTTTGCTTACGAACGTTGGTTCGTACAACCACGAGCGAGCGATAAAATAGACCATAAAAACATGTGATATCTTATTCATACATGCAATGACGGAAACTGCACTGTCCACAAAAGCATGTCACTGACTCAAAACCAGTCAGACCTGGCAGCCGTGTTGTTTGTGTTGCTTTGATCATCACTTAACTAATTAGTGCTCTGCTGGCACCGCTGCTATTAAGAAGTTACAATCCGCAATACATTTTCAGAACACGGTTTTTGTAAGTTAGCCGCTGTTTCGTTAGTGATATTCACTACGAGCCTTGCCAATTTGACTCCATTCGTTATTTGTTGTCCATCTTTTGAAAGCTTCGGTAATTATGAATCCAAACACTGCGATATAACAGCTTGCCATTGATCTGCCAGTTGATCAACTGTTAGCAGATTAGCGAATAATCTGCACCACCTCTTTATGTTGAAAAATATTTTTGTGGTGAATCACAAAAGGCCACAGATTTCCGTTTGCTTTTTCTTCAGTATTATCCACCAACGACGGTTAACTGCCCTGAATAAAATATAAAATACCATGTTTAGAATGCCTTATACACTTGTCACGTGACTTACAATGGTTAATAATCAAGTTGTACTCATTTTTAAGCGTAACTCGTTATTCCCCATAGGACAGCATATGACGATGATCTGGTCATTACGTTGTTGGCAAACAAAATGACCTTTTTTCTCCCCTATGTTTTTACGGCATCTTGATGCAATAGGGAAATATTTTGTGACATACTTCAATGTGTGGACGATTCAGTTGACATTCCGCTTTCGCTGTTGCGGTATGAATTAACAGCTCCACTCAACACATTCCTAACCCGTTCGGTATGAAGTATGGTTAAGAAGGGGAACGTTCAGATAGGTTTCGACATCAGAAGTCGCTTACCGTCTCTGGCAGACAAGTGCCATTTCATGCTTCATAATCCATTAGGGGTTAGTGAGTTATCACAGACGGTTTTACACCCCATTCACTTAAATCTGACGTTCTTTAGGTTTCTGTGAATTACCTGTTCTCTTCCCCAACTCAATCATGCGACACTTCCTATGGCCAAAAAACAACTTCAATTGTTGGCTATACTGATCAGCATTTTATCATCGTTCCCAAGTACACTCATCTGCTACATGAAGTTCATAACGGAACGTATATTGTGGTGGACTGTCACGTGAGAAGTGTGAGCATTCGAACTCTCGGCGGAATACTCCAACACAGAGGGATGTGCGTTCAAAAACCCATACCGAGCGGATGAAGGACGATGTGTGCGACCGGATGAGTCATCGCTCGATCGGATCGGATCAACGGGCGAGATGTGGCAGCCAAAATAGGATGGATGGCCAAATTGAAGACGTGATTATTCCAACATTCGCAGGAATATCTCGACACGACTGTGGAGTACGGTCAAAGCCCGCAGTGGATAGACGGAAGACAACACGAGCGACCGGACAAGCCATCGCTCAACGAAATCGGATCAACTGACTAGGGATAGCAGGCGGAAACCCCCCGGATGGAAGGCGCCGATCACACACTTAAACCGAGTAGTAGTGCACACGACGTGTGAGCGGAAACCGGGAGGTGTTGTGAACTGGAATTGTGATTCAAAATCGCAAGCGCACGTGTGGCATGGTAACTAGCGTGTTGGACTATAAAGATTGTGCTTTATTGGACGCCTTTTCGCTACAATATTTGCGGCCCACAATGGTCCAGTGCCACAGGGATTCTGGTCAGTATAGCAGGACCACAACAATCGCTGTTATCCGTAATTTTTCTTCCCTACTACATCACCACATGAAGCATGGTGTGCACGCTAATTACATGAATTCTGTTGATTTGAGTTCCGTTCACCTCCGAATAACAACCTAGGCAGGACAGCTTCGGAGGTGACGGACATACAGAATCCTGTTATATTCGTTGAAACTGCTCACAGAAATCCGTCTTGTACGAGGGGGAGTCAAAAAGTAATGCCATTTTATTTAGGACAGATATAATTACCAACACATAAACATGTATTATACACTAAAATAAAGCTGGTCCTCTGTGGATCACATCCCTACTTCTCAACATAGTAAACGTTACACTCAATAGCAACGTTTCACCCTTGAATGAGCGCATGTATCCCTGCCTCGTAAAATGTTGTTGTCTGTTCTTTGAGCCACTTCTTCACTGTGGTTTTCACTTCCTCGTAACTGGAATAATGTTGGCCTCGCAAACCCTCTTCCATGGGGCCGAAGAGGTGATAATCAGAAGACGCCACATCTGATGAGTATGGAGGATGCCGTAAAGCTGTCCACCCAGGTTTGACAGACGCGGATGGACGACCGGAACGGGGTTAATCGGCTACGCTCATAGTTCCCACCTTTTCATCCTTCAAACGACGAACCCACCTGCATACATTGCTATAATCTACAGTATTGTCCTCAAACACATTTGTTGATCGTCTGTGAATGTTTATGGGGGTTTCCCTCTCATCAACAAGGAATTCAATCACTGCTGTTTGCTTTTGACGCAACTCTACGGGGGCAGCCATTTTGAATTTTCCTTGTGAGTCTAAAAACATGAAAAGTGAGAAACAAACTATTACATGACGTAAATGATAAAATCATTTATAACTGGGAAAAGATTCAGACAATGTTATGAAAAACTTCACCGGAATTAAAAACACTGGCATTACTTTTTGACTCCCCTTCGTAGTATGACCAATGTGTGGCGCTCGACGCAAGCATACAAGTGAGTATACGTAGCAGATGGTTGTAGAACATAGAGGTCTGTCTTTAAGTTGTAACGTGACCGACATTTTGAGCTTGCGATAACTTCGGCCATAGCGTCTCTATTGGAATGGAGACTAATAAACGCAAGTTTGCAACCAACAGAAGGTGCCTTAAGTTTCAGATGCACTTCCAACATCATCTTCTAAATAAAACGCTCTGAGCAGCCATTCTGTATGAACACCTCTTATAGGAAACCTTGCTCGGCTGGCAAAGTGCCAGGGGTGCAGAGTTTTAACGCCCTACCAATCAGACCTCGCATCAGGTTTGGGTTTCAATCAGCAAAAAGAAACTTGAAACACTGAGTTAACTTTAGCCACTCCATCATTAGTCTGATTAATTGCTAACGTAAAACATGCCATCTATATACAACAAACAGGTAAGGACAACCAGGGACTATACAAACTTACAAACACATCAAGTATTAGGTAATCACAACCATGGCAACCCCGTAGGTTGTCTCAACCATTTTGGTGCACATAACATTAGCTAGTAAGTTGCGATAAGCATCGTTTTGTAGACCGTCCGTAACGTTGTGTTTCAATAACCCAACAGTATCCTGAATAAGGGTAATGTGTCAACATAGTGACCTGTTGTCACGATGCGTTGAATTTTGAACACCAAGTTAAAGCTGGTGCATCATCAGTTGTTCCACCCATTTCGAGATGTGTTCGGTGACTTGCTATTATAGTCGTCTATCCGGTCCGCTTATGTAAACGTTACTGCAACCGTAAATGAACTGGCACACAACATGGGAAACAGAACAGTTTGACAAACTACTTTCACGAATGGGCAGAAGTGGTCCTCGGGTGGTCTGAAATATGCGTTCGGGTCAGAACAGAGTTTAGAATGTGTTTTGCGTCGGTGGCTAGATGGTCACCGTTAAATGGGAGGAATGGGAAAACATCCTTCTTTTGAGTCGCAATTACGATTTCAATTGTCTTATTCACCCTAATATGTGACTCGATAAATTTGTCCATTTGTAGTATAATTTAGCCCGACAACTCCTGTTCCGTCTGCATTGTATCAGGGGTGCAAATACTGCTGGCTGTATGAAACCATGATTTAACCAAACCGCATTTTCTTGCAACAAAAGCAAAGCCGAAAAACTAACGATATTTTTCATCCCTTGTTGTTTTACTGTAGAATAAGCATTGTAACTTGTCATTCGCACGTCTAGTAATAAATACATCGAGCACCGAGAAAAAATTTGCTTCGATGAACTTCGTATATCAAAGATTGGTTGGGATGGAAATTAATAAGGAACTTGAAAAACGAACCAAAATTAGCCAGATCAACAAATCGCTTGTACAAAAATGATTCAGCCATATAATTCGGGACTTGCAGCTCAATCCTTCTTAAGGAAACATCTACTGGTATTTGACCTGACGGATTAGCTATGGCAACATCGTCCATCTGTTTGCAACCAAGTTCCTCGAAGTCGAAACGAATGTTTTCTGTAATACAACAAAATAAAATCTTTGAAGTTTACATGTGGAACACTTATATTACAGTTCCGACTAGAGATTAAATTATAGAAAATCAACTGACTCACAGAAATGAACATCTGTAGAAACTGAGCCAACATCTCTGTATTACATTATTTGTGTACTCGACTAAGTGTTTTCTAGGATTTCAACTAATTTGAATTAACCCTTTTTATAATGTGGAGATGAAAACATCGCAGATGAGAAACAAAATGTCTACTAGTCAACGAGGAGTCTTACGGTAACCAGAACCGTCCGTGCACAAGATCGGGCGTAAAGATGTACCATCCTTGTCTATTTTTGAATCATCTGCCATTTGGGTTGTTCCTGTGCCTGTTAGATTCAACTGTCGATACTAATCTTCAAATATGTGCCGATATTACAACATTATCCGAAGTTGTCTTGTAAGATGCCTTTTTAAAAGTTCGCTGTTTCCTTTTTGGGTACCAGGTTGATTATCTAATGGGGATGGAAAAATTCGGTGACATCGTTTGAATTGCGCGGTGAATTTTGATCTGTGGACATTTCGGTGAACTTCAGACGAGAACAATTTAAACCAAACTGGTCCGTGAAACGATTTGCCTCAATTCATTCTAAGAATTTTTCCAAACAACCAGGCACAGTAGTTTACAATTTGCTTGATTTTTCTGTTTCCTTTGAACTGTAAGTACGATATGATGTGTCACTTTGTGGCTGTGTACACAGTCGCCTTGAATGACTGTTAGTTGCTGTGATTAACGACAAGTTGTTCGGAATGTCCCTTAACCAGCGTGGCATTCTTTACCGTGTTTTTCTCCTTTTGTGCACAGTCATTGAAGTAACTCTACAATAACCTGTGAATATTCGTGCATACTCGCTTAGAAAAGAACAAATGTACGTGCACTTTAACTTGGTTTAAGCCGAAGTAGCTGTTAACTAATGAGTTGTGAGTGGGTCAATATCATTGCCAACGCGTCTGCGACAAGCTACCAAGCATTCATTTTTGAGGAACAGTCCTTTTTTAGGTATATTCGTGTGGAATAATGTAATGTTCCTTCAGTGTATTGTGATTTTTATGAAAGGCAGTGTTTGTGGGCTTTGTAATCCCCTCCACAAATCCAGTTCAGCCCAACCATGACAGACAAGTTCTTGATGTATGTCCATTCGGTGCACAGTCAGTTGGAAATAGTTTGCAATTGCTGTCTGCGGCTGTTGAGAGAAAACAAGCTGAAGGTGACGAACAATAACCTTACAGATATTGCGACTGCACACTTCGAACCTGTACAAATGCGACTGGTGGATTTGCGTCAAACACATTGCCGTCTTCTTCCCATCGTAGAAAACTTGACATTGTGTGGTCGTATAGTGTTTACACAATTCTGTAAGGCGATCGTCGATCGTACGAAGAAGACTTACATCTACCGTTTGCAGAAGTCACGTAAGAAGCTTGCTGAAGAACCAATTCCACTGGATCCCAGTAAGTATGTATTGAACAGTTTTTCAGTACGGTTGAATTCTTTGCAATTAGAAGCTTTAGCTCTGGGTCTGAATTATAAAATATCATCATATAAGCCTAATCATATTTATGTTAAAACCCAGTTTGAGAGCCTAAATGATCAGTTATCAGATCTTCAGCCAACTGCTGCTGACAACTTAGGTTGGCTTAAAACCAAACTCATCGATATAGCTAATGGGTATATTATGACTTCGATCAACGGCCGGTGCGCTGTTACAAAACAGCACCTACAATCACTAAGGGAACTTAAATCGAAAAATGTAATAATACTTAAGCCAGACAAGGGCTCCGTGGCAGTCATTTTAGATAGGGACGCGTATGTGCGGAAGATGCTCTCAATATTAGAGGACCGAACAAAGTTTAAGCAAATAGACGCAGTGGACAACGTCACTGGAATAGAAAATCGCATAGCACGGCATCTTCAACTTCTCTTACAACTGCACATGATGTGACGTACAAATCCCTTAAATCGTGTGGGTCGTCGACACCTCAGCTCTATGGCCTCTCTAAAACACACAAGTCCGGAATGCCAATTAGGCCTATCCTGACAACGACAAGTTCTCCGCACCATAAAATGGCACGCCGGTTAGCCACTATCTTTAATCCTTTAAAACAAAAGTTCCAGGCATATCCTATTAAGGATTCTTTCGAACTGATCAGTGACTTAGACATCACTCTTGCTAATGAGTTGGTGTGTTCCACTGACGTTCAGTCACTGTTCACGAATATCCCGTTACATGAGACAATTGACTACATTTGCGAGCTCGTTGAAACGAGCCACATTACTTTAGCTCTACCTAGCGGCATTCTGTGGGAAGCCTTATTGTTATGCACTGAAAATGTCAGCTTCCGTTTTCTTGATCGGTGCTACCGCCAAATAGATGGGGTAGCCATGGGAGGTCCATTAGGGCCAATCTTAGCTGACTTTTTCATGTTAAGGATTGAACGAGAGTTACCCGGGGACTTAGCAAGTCTGTCCTACTACAAACGCTACGTTGATGATACACTAGTATTTAGTAGGTCCAAGCAGGCAATAGATAACCTAGTGCAGCACTTAAATAGTTGTCATCCCAATCTGCAGGTAACGTGAATTCGAGACTGATAATTGTTTGCCGTTTTTAGATATACTCACAAGTCGCGGGGAAGATGGCTCTATCAAAAGAGGCGTTTATAGGAAATCCACGTGGTCCGGTCAATACCTAAACCTTAGTAGTTTCACACTGATCCATCAAAAGCGCGCACTAGTGAATACACAACTCATACGCAATCAAAGGAGATCAACCTGTCGGTGCCACCTCACACTGTATCTACCAATTTACATGTAACTGCAAAGAAAGTTACATAGACAGAACCGAGAGGTGTTTGCATTGCAGAATGAAGGAACACTTGCCAAAATGGATGCAGAACTCAGTATTACCCAACAACAGCAATGTTGTTGAACCACACAAACAACCAGTGTCCAAAATCGCAAGATACATCCTGACCACTGATTACGTCATCGATCCGACTTGTGCATTCAGAATCTTATTACGTCATTCCGGTTCAAGATTCTTGCGGTTTGTTGAGGCTGTCGCAATCGATCGACTGAAGCCGTCCCTGTGTGTTCAGAAACAATTGTTCGTGAAATTGACCCTGCCCTGGACTTAGTGACCTTTTCTAACCTGTCAATCAACTAGCCATCCTACCCACCGCTAACTGTTCGATGTAACAAAAACCGTTTCATGTTATTGTAAATTTGGTATTGATGTTTAAGTACGAAATGCTTGCATCTACCAGTTTTCGTTTTCTAATGGTGTTGTTCAAACTACTGAAGGGAACGAACTGTTTCAAATTACTGTCTCGTTTGTAGTTCAGTGCATGTAAAAAGTGCACGGATGCAACTTCAAACGACTCCAACTTATGGGATTAAACTTATTGTTTCGCTTCGCAAACAGTCAGTTCAATAAAACAGAGACAGCTATCGATCGTTCACTCGCTCGCTCCTTCAGCCCTATCCAGTTGGTTATACACAAAGCTTCATGTACGGAAATCATAATTCACCAACGCCCTGTTCACACTCCGATCGATTGCAGTGCGTTGTTATTGGTGGGCAGTAGGCCGAACTCGTTGGAAATGTTCTGATTCAACTGAACTGGTGTCAGTTCAAATGATAATGTACTCAACCAACCTGGGGTTATCGATTGATATCGAGCACGAAAGACTACCTACAACGAGAACTAGTTCTGATCTCTCCGTCTCGACGGACACTAAGTCACAGTACGTGTTACAGGACAACAAGCTTCGTGGATGACAGCTATGACCTCAAAATTCTGCATCGGGTTTTGTTAACCACTGCGAACTGTGCATGATATCTAATTGTCTTCCATTAGTTTACGGTTTAGTATTTTAAAGTCACTCTTCTACTGTTGGTAATTTTGTACCAGCCGACCGGGTTTTGAATGAACGAAAATGTATGTTGAAACTGGTTCATTGATTATCTGGAATAGAAGGTCGACTTTGTAAAACTTCCCTTTTGTTTCCTTCTCAATACTTGTATTTCAGAAAATGTGATCTAAACTATACGTGACTGAATTCAAATAGGTCTATATGCGTACATTTCAATGCAAACTAATCGTAATCTGTCACGTTTACAAAACTCAGTTTAGTGAACTGAGACAGCTGCCCGTTCTGTCAGGTTTCATTGTACAATTTGGCATATCTAACCTCAACAGTCTTAGGCTTAGGGGACACTGGGGAAACATATTTAAAAAATTAAACAGCTGGCAACAAAATGAATTCTGGTTTACTGCACAAAGAAATTTTCATTTTCGTGCCCTGTGCTATATGGTTAGATAGAAGATGGTATATCAGTTTAAATCAATCAGTTGTGTGAATTTTATGTGTGAGTTATGAATAATTTACTGCTAGTCCACTGTGCTTAATTTGTAGACAAAAAATGTGAGAATATTCAAGGTGTTGTGTAACATTTTCCCTTGAGATTTTCTTGTTTTGCATTGAAATAATACTCAGACGCCTAGTTTTTCGTTATAGATAAATATCAAATATAAGTAACTGGGAAATAACTGGTCAGCCAAATTTATATCCGAGAAATTCAAGCAGCATTACAGCGCGCAAGTATACCCTGTTAAAATCTAACTGTCTGTGTGTACTGGTTTCATGGCGAAACGTGCTTTTATCGAAAGCACACCGTGTACGCACGTCTACGCCTTGGCAAATCGCACTATGTCATACCAAATATGCATGAACTGAACATGCGATTATAGGAACAACTTTACTAGAATGAAATATGTTTTCATTTTAATGGTTAATTGCATAAAAATTCGAATAGTGTTGAAATAATTTGTTCATCCATACTACCTGAAGGAAACTTTTCGTTTTCCACTGGTTTATTGACGCGATAAGAAAACGTATATTGTAGGTGGCAAGCACTTTCTTTGTTGTCTTCAATGGATTAAATCACACGATCATGTGCATAAACTCAGCGCATGGCGACAAAACACTGAAACTAATGGGCAACACATGAGTACATATGTACTTGTAGTGAACCGTTTCAACCCCGTGGTATCGAGTTATTTATGCCACTGTTTCTCAGATCTAGTGTACTCCACAGAACGTTGTTGGTATCAAGAAGGGTTATAAGAAATATTCAGTAATTCAGGCTGCTCCACCTCCGTGAGTGACTTTGAAAGTTTGGGTAATGTAAACAGTGTGGCTTTATTGAGCAAACATTGAGAGTGGTACTTGATCAGTGTCAGGTTTTCTTAGCCTGAACATTGTACACTAGGATCCAGTAAATCTGAGGGGTATGAAGAATATGACTGGCAAATGGGGTCGTGTTTTAGAGTTTTAACCTTTGTTGCTCACACTGTGGATAATGTGATGGATGAACTAAGAGAAGTCCAAATATTCTGAAATGTTGTGGAAGCACACGAATCAACCATTAGATGTGGTCTGGACCTGTGTGAACTAGATTGCGAATAACAACTGAGTATTGACTTGCGGTATTTATTGGAAATTGAGCAACCACAGGCACACAGCGAGAGACAGTTGACTGCTGCCAACAGACCCGGCCAAAATAAATGCTGATGGTAATTTGAAATCCTGCTTCCCTTTGGGTTTTGATTTTGATCTACTTTCCTTGATAGCATGTGAATAGGGTGTAGACAAAACTGGGTTTACTCAGTCGAATAATTTTGTTCGTTTAATGCGGTGAATGTATGACAAACTCGAAATAACTAGGATCAGATCCGTTTGCGATAGGACACTGGGGGAGTTGACTGCCAGAATTACTCATGATTGCTACGTGCATTTATTAGCAGTGCTACGCAATTCTACCGAGAGTGCACAAGGTGATGTACAGCGTAAATACAAGCGTGGTTTTGTTCCCACTAATGAAGAACGTTTGGCACTCCCACAAAGTGGACTTGGAGTTGAAGAAATCCTGCCGGGGCAGTCGATCCCGTGGATCATTTGGTGGATTCCATATGAGACAGTGGGAGGGGTGGGTAACAGAGTCCAAGTGTGAAATTCCCGAGCTCCTGGCGTGGCTTCGTAGCTCAGCTGGTAGAGCGCTTGTCACGTTGAGGTATGGTGTTTCTGTCGTTGGTTCGAATCTAGCCGAAGCTCTGAATTTTCACAGTTGGGTCTCCTGTAAGATCATCAACCTGCCAAACTACTTATTAGTACTATGATTTGGGGTTAATTTCATTCAGGAGTGCTCTATATATGGAAGACAGTCAGCGTGGATTTTTGTAATATCTCACCCCATTGACCATCCAGTGGCAGTTAGCACTGTGCTTAACTAAAGTGAGTAAGCACGATGGCTGGAGACTGTAGAGAGAATGGTTCATCTAGACCTTATCTACGAAGGTGCAGTAGGACGCGTGTATGGCGTAATTTTGTAAATTACTGGCATAGGCTAGTTGGTAGGACTTAATCGTCTGCTAGCGCAGATGTGACCTCCGTAATAACCTCAAATGAAATGGATACAGGGCGAGGGGGAAATCGAGACAATTGAAGACGGTCGTTTTATATCTAACAACGTAAACTCACCGGTAAACTATTTTCTGTTATTTTTTCTGTTCCCATAATATCAACAACTGGTCACAAGTTAGTTGCATATTTAAAAAATGTTTGACGGAGGTCAGAATATAGCTGGGGTTTCAATCCGTGGTCAAATATAGCAACACACAGCTGGTTCAGTTGTTTGCGATGCGCCTATTTTGAAGAGGACAGCTGTACGTTCTTCCGACGAACGTTGAGTGACGCACGTATAACCAACGACGCCAAATACCAGAATCAAGTCAAGCCGCTGGAAACCGTGATACTGTTGACATAAACAATTACAAGAAACATCTCAGTTCGTTTGCGTTAGTGAAATATGATAAAATGGTTGACCGCAATAGGCCGTCAAGGGTCCAAAAGGCACGACAATTACAAACACAGGCGACCGACAGGCAAGGAGGAACTGACGGAATGCGATCGGATCGGTCTAATGTGTGTCTAAATAGCCGTCCTTCGGACAGACCGATTAGTCGGTGACACTTTCACGGCGGCCCATAGGAAGACCGTATTCATAGTGGTGGAGAGGGTGAGAGTGACAGACGACAATGGGTTTGTGGGCAGATGAGTGAGGTTCAACGACTGAGGGAGGCTGGATGGAG
>LUCH01000065.1:287610-311636 GCA_013368495.1 Paragonimus heterotremus
CCGAAAGGGATGTTTCTCTTTCGAGCCCAAAATACTTTCTAAAATTACGACGTTCCCACTTTATTCCTATGGGTAACATCAGTACACTCGAAATCAAATGTTCACCACTTTTTCACCTAGACTAGTACAAGGGATTCCCAGCCTTCTTATCACTGTTGCTACAACGGAAAACTTGGGTACTACACGTTAACCTCTTCACATAACCACTTTCTGCTTGACTGACCAAGTTATCACTAATAAGTGTCACCTATTCAGTAGTTCGTTCATCAAATTACAACTTGAATACAATAATAAATAATTACTGACTCATGTCATATACAATACTGGCTTGAACAACCAGCTAAAACACTCTACTTAAAAACCTTAGTCAGACTGATCTCAATGACCCGAGAAAATATCTCACCTTACTTCTTCTCGCGTATTAGTCTACAGACTAAAGTCAGCGTATTCCAAAATGCAATTCAAAACGCGGACGAGAAAAATTTGCGCCACGCAAACTGTCTGCAATGTTTTCACACATATCTCTTCAATATAGACTACACCGTCTTCATATTGACCATTCTAATTCGTTCCCGAACCATTGATTTACTGAATATTCGGAAGACCTATGCGCTGTCTACGCTGTTCGTAATCGGTGCAGGCGGGAAATCCGTCAGCTCAGTAATCTCTCACATGTTTTCAGTGAGAAAAAGTAGCCTCCAACCTTCCTCCGGGACTACCCTACAGCGGAACTTCTACCTACGTCACAGATGTTGACAGATTTCTTTTAGAGTGCAATTCGGCAGCCTCTAATGAGGTGTTTAGATGCTAGCTGGCTAATTACAATACGTTGTAAACAGTATAGGTAAAACCAAACATCTAAATAATATCAGAATGATAAACAACCAAAGTGTAGTGTAAATAACCGACAAATATAGCAGGTGCATTTACAGCAAGGGTTCGGACAAAATACAGGGAAACAATCCGTGGGTGTGTTAGTGGAGAGTTGGGTGGAATCCTGTAGGTGTCAACGTAAGGATCTACAGGATGGAAGCACTGTGTAGTTCACGGAGCAGTGTAGCTGTGGTTTCTTCACCGGCGCGCGAGAGACCCAGACGAGTTGTGTTCACATGTGTGTAAGGTCTCGTTGTCTTTTCAGCCCCGTTGAGGAGACCGGGTTAAATCACGTGTCATAGGCTAATGTCCGAGATGGGGTTTGTTGTGTGTACTGCTGTGCTTATGCGTTTACGTATGACATTAACTGCAATGGTGTTGACAAACAGTGAGTCGATCGCAGTCAATGCGGGTTCATACGCGTAAGGGTCGCTCAGCGGTGGATACGTGAGCATACCATTCAAGCCAAATGCCACAGTAAGTCGGTCCAGGCATATGACCCTGACCACACAACGGTGTGCTTCTACAGGCGTCTTCAAACTGTCATCCTACCCTAATTCTGAGACCATTTTGACAATCTTCACTTAATTCTGACCTCTAAACTGGACGGTGAAGACCTTCTATTCAAGGCTAATCTGTATTTACTGTAACGTGCGGTCGAAACAGGCAAGCGCGCACAGGTTGAATTTGCATTGTGTATCGGAGCGTGCTGCTGTGTTGTTGACGCCGTCCTAGTTTCCGTTTATGCAAGTCGTGTGCACGGCTTACTGGGCATTTGCCTCATGTTTGTTTCTTGTTGTTTCCTTTTTCAAGACTGTTGTTGGACCTCCTGCATCGCAAGAACGCTATCCTCTGGTGTCTCTGCGTTACCCCACAGTTGGTTCGTAAGTGTAACGGACGACCAGCGTGTAAACGGCCGGCTAGCATGTTACAATACAGTGATATATCCACATAAATCTCACTTGTGGATTCTGAAAAAGGAGCTAGCGTTATGTAGACTCCTTTCAAAAGCTGCTCTTACAGTCACTGCAAACTGGCATTATTTTTAGTGCAGATTTGGTAGCTGCAGACACGCTTATCTTTTGAATCACTGATCATCACTCAAGCATTCAATCTCATTGGCATTCCATGCAAGATAAGGTAACGTTTATTAAGACCAGCAGTTCTCACGTACTTACAATAGGATCATCATTTTCCTTTATCCACCACGACTTCCTACTAAGCCGGTTATGCATAACAATCGACTTTGTGGATAACTTCATGGATGTCAAAGACAGTGGCTGTCTTCATGGGTTTTGCCAGGTTTTTGTCTGTGTCACACATGATTTTCTTATGTACGCACGGGTAATTTATGGCATTCAGGCAAGTTGTTTGCTGGATTACCCCTTATATCGATGACAAAAATTTTAAAGCGAAAACTAGATCAGACTTTCATCCCCCTCGTTGGTTTTCACAGTTCTTCAATGAATTGTGTTAGTTTAGTCAGTATTTTTGCATTGAGGGCCTTCCGTTTGATAGTCTTGACAATGTTCTTCTTCACGCTCACGACCTTATAAGCCAGAATGCTAGTAATCCCAGTGTACCATAGATTGAACTTCGAGCGAATAAGCTCCGATCGGACGCATGGATTCTCCCTTATTATGACAGTAAGACTACACACGTGTCACTCATTGAGAGATACTTTCGGCTACCTTGATGCAGCGGTCAGGTTTATGTGCTGTTTTGATCCGGCGGGTTATGCTGACCGGGAGGTTCGTCCTTTCATGTTCAATTGTGTCAGCCAAACCGATTGGAGCTACCAGAAAAACAGCAATCTAATTCACGAGTTTGTATGTCTCAGTAGTGATTACGTGTGGGTACTCAGGTAGTACGGAACGTATCTATGAGTGTACATTAGAAATATATCTATGGTTGCAGCGGTGTTGTTTTGCAGGTACAGTGAATCGATATTAGGGAATATACATTCCAACAAACAGCACTGCGACCGCTGAGCCATTGACCTTGACTGCCAGAATATTTTTCTGTACGGTCGAAAATCTCACACAAAATTTCAAAAACACTAACCAAAGTGAGTCGTTACCATTGCACTCTCCGGCCGGGCTAGCTCCTCACTATCAAGTAGGCCGCACTTCTGAGTTATCACCTACAGGTAGGCTCCTCCAAGGAAACCATTCATCCTGTTGCTCCGTACGGCAGGCTTTTGAGTCAGAGTATAAGGATGGGATCCAGTCAGAAAATTCCATTTCCTTTTTTTCCAGAGGTCAAATTATTGGATCAGGGACTCAGTATGATGTCCAGTATGTCAATGTGAGGCATATTGGTGGACGCAGGACATTGTCCATCAGGACATGGAGTGTGTGTATGCAACTGTATCCGTGCAGCGTCGGAGAACCGGGACGCCGAACTACACTGTTCGCTATGGAACTCGACCGCTATAGCCTTGGTTGCGATTAGGCCTACAGACCTAGGTAAGCTCTGAGAAACAGATGCTAGATACACTTTCTATTGAATAGGTCACCCCGTAGACAGTGCTGGGGAAGACCGAGGCCGAAAACTTGTATAGAAAACTGCAAGGGTTGTGTTGCGCACCAACAAAGGGCCAAGACGGTTGCTGTTACTGGCAGCCACCAGAAAAATAAGTGTACGTTTTTGGTTTGAACAAACAACCAACTAGATTTATTAGGTCACCGTTCGAAAGTTTTGAAGCTGCATTATCACTGATACTTGAGATACCTCGCAGTTTGGAAGACTAACCTGGACCGACCGTGTACACAGATCATATGGTATTGTTCTGTAAAACAGTTTCAGAGTGAACAGTACGGTCGGAGTCAACAAAACGGAAATTCAAAAGAGTTGACTCGAAATTAATTAACGAGATATGTCAAGTTGGTTCAGATACTGCTACCTGTTTTGGTCACTCATTTGGAAGCGGAAAGATTCAATCATTGCCAAATATGCTCTAATAAACCGAAATTTTCCTGCTCCAAATTTAGTGTCACTTGAGTTTCTTTCTCAGAACAATGGACTACGATGTGATTTTCATTTCTAAGTTACTTCCTCTGTCATCAGAAGCAGTTAAGGACGTCATTATGGCACTGACTGGACTATAAAGAAAGCCTTTAGCTATGAAAAATAAATAATGTTTTAAAATTTTATGGACTACGAAATCGGGGGACTAATATGACAACAAAACCCTTGACACTTAGGCGAATCACGTGAACCGAATCTAGCTGACGATAGAGAAGGATTGGCTTTAACGATTAGCACGCTAAGTACTTTGGGTATCACAGTTCATTATCACCTTGACAGATAACCTTTCAAACCATCAAACACTAGGTTATTGGCACGCCAGCATAACGGTTTTATATAAACGCCACAGATTTTTGGACGAACATCGCCTTTCTACACAAGGAGAAGGATGGTAAGAACTTGTTTAGAATCTTGCGTTCTTTATTGCAGCCACTATAATGTCATAAGCGTAAAATAAGTCACACGCCAGCCAAATGCTAATTTCATTCCTTAGATCGTGTTACGAGTTCGATTACTGTTTGTGAGCTAGGTATTAAGAACAGACTTCAGGAATTCTCACTGATTGACCTGACTGCGCCCCCACTGTCGACGAATAAGGAGGTGACAGTATACCACCGAACGTTTACTAGCACCGAGGTCGCTTCTGTGACAAGCTGGAACCAAACGGTGGAAGTCCTGTCACTTGTCATTACTACAAATAATTGTTTCACGGAAAATATGGCAAGAACTCTCACTTACGTAAATTAAAATAGCGCTGCGCAGTGACTTCCTAAGCAGGATACTCCTATGAAAATCTAACAACCAAAAACGATGGGACAGTATGTCTTAAATCCACAGATTCAGTTGCCAAAATGGAGCTTGTCCGGCAGCTGAGGGGAAGCCATAGCTTACCTCTCATTAATAACTGTATAGAGAGAATATTGCGAAAGGTTCTTCCTTGGAGCTCGTTATCCTGTATCATCTTCACAAGAGTCGTTCAAAATCTGATCTTGTTTGACCTGGAACGAAGAATAATGTGAAGTAGAACTCAACGCCTCTATTAATCACAAACCGACTTTACTTATGTGGTAACGAGTTATGTGGTAACGAGTTCATCTGACTACGTAACCAACGCTCTAATGTAAAACGGTATCCAGGACGAGACCATTACTCAACAGCACGTCATAATGTAAGTAGTACTGGCCTGAGTTATGGTGGTTACCTATATATGTGCGAGCGATTGGTTCCTCGTGCGTCCTGGTTACTGACTAAGCAACTGCGGAATCTGCTTGACCAATAATAAAAACTATATATTATCCCAATTCCTTCACAAGTATTTTTTACAGATACTTGCGTTACATGTGTATTGCTGTACCCCACTTGTCTTGTCCATATCCATGCTAATGAAACAAATTTTCACCCAACCACTAGAGGAAAGGAAATGGTCGTTTGATCGGTCAGTACAGATGTGAGGCTACTCAATCTCATCATTGCTACAATGTCGCCGGAGTTAACCGCCTTCTCGTCATTCAGTGTTCATTGTCATCGCCGTATTGTATTACAAGTGTTTAATGTTAATACTCGTGTGTTTGTGTCCGCACCACTTGTAGGATCGCCTGTCCTCGTTTCCAGTAATAAGGGGATGTGGAGATTTCACACATAACTAAAACTAATAGTCAGTACTTATTACAAAAAGAAGATACATGGTTGGGGAATGATGCATATCACTGAATTAGGCATAATCAAAAACTATAGAAAGTAGACAAATATTGGAACTTCACGTGCAGTATAAAATATCATTAGGGATGATCTGAGCACTGATAACTGCAATCACGATGTAGGCAGTTTGTGAAAAGGCAGTGTGTGACATGGAATGTGGGTCTGCGGTAGAGCTCATCTTTCGCATCTTCTGCCTTGGTGTGTTGAAAAATTCATCTTTCGAGGCACGACTTCAAAAGATTTGTTGATTCACACGTCTGCGTGCGTTTTTCGTTCGGATTCCCGAAAGAAGCCTTGAATATTCTAATGGTACGCTTGGTGAACTTTTAGCTGAATTTCGTCTTCGGTCAGTAGATTTGACGAAGGCAGTAGTTAATCGGTACCTTTGCCTCGAGCAATAATGTATGATTAGTTTCAGTGGGGTTACCGAACACCGCTTAACCTTGGGCAGTTTAGTGGGAAACGTGACTTATGTGACGGAGGAAGTATGCTAACAGTGTGTGTGCAGGGGACTACTTTCTGCAATTTAGTGATAGCTACTGAATAATTATTAAGTGTATCCAACCAAATGTACAGGGTCCTGCTTCCGAGACTAGGTTTGATAACGGTAATTATTACGTTTGTATGATTTACGTCAGCCATCAAGATATTCATCGAATCGACTGCCTTTCTAGGTGAATAACCTACAAAAGGTGTTTCCATTGTTCATCGCTCTGTTGATTCCCCGTAGGGAGATGAATTGCCGTTAATGAGCCAGTTAAACGCCTCATAATGTCAGCTCATGTGATACTAGGCGAAATATGAACTTTGTTGGGAAATTCTACGTATCATTTTACTAAAACTGACTGTAATATCCGCTTTTTCTGAGTTTCTGTATTATTTGTGACCATTCGGCTACTTCCACGTGCGGATATAACCTGCCGACTAGTGAACGTGTATACGTGTCACTCGGTGCTTGAGTGTATGTGTGTGTATGAATACTTTTGGTGTTGACAACTCTAGTGTTGACAGAAAAGACCCTGCTGTCAGTTGGGTAGGTAAACCTAGAAATCACACAACGGAAACCGCATACGGAGTGAACCAGGATTGTCGGATCACGCGTTAGTCGATGATATGCTCGGATGTCGATTTCTGTGATCTTGTGCGTTGGAAGTAGAGCGTGTGCGTAAGACAATTGAAGTAGAGGGTCTAACAACCAACTGTGAGGTGAATGAATGACGAAGATCGAGCCATTTGGTTTGGGAAAATGCTGTCGGCCTGGAGACAGTCGCGTCTGTTGGCTACCGCCTAACTAAATACTCGCAGCTCCAGCTCTTGTGGACTTCGATTCTAGTAGGAAAGAGCTAGCAAAGCATAACATTTAAATCCAATATCCCCTATCGGCCGTAACCGATCCGCAAATCTTACAAACTTAGCCACCATCATCAGCAGCATAGTCAGCAACACATCAGCGGTTCTCGCTGAGACTTAACCACTAAACATCCAGGAAAAAAGACCTCATATAAGAAGAAAGAAGAAGAAGAAGGAGAGAGGAACGAGAAGAGATTTAACCACTAAAAATAGCTACGTCCATTTCCAAATATACAACATCAAGACACCTAAACCTTGCAAACTAACAGCCGAGCTGTAAGTGAAAGTAAGGCTTCATCAGCAAGACAGTTCCCTTACGGCCTCGCGTCATTGAGTGCACTCGCTTCAAAGACAACTCGGACAAACAACGACAACATTCACGACACTGAGCTCGCTTAGCCACCACCTCACCTAACCTCTTCAGCCACAGACTCGGTGAGTCACGAGAGGCCCAGCCCGGAAGACAAACTCGATCTTCAGTGACCAACCCTTCGTGAACGATTTCATTTGTCTACGCCAAGTCATCATCTGTCTACCCCGCACCTTCTGACAGTCAGCCGCAGCGTCGGCAGTTTACTCGGTGTGACAGGCGAATAACTGGTCTCCCCAGTACAGCACCTAATCAACTAAGTCTGTGCACACTCGAAGATTGGACAAAAGAACCCGTTTGGCACTCACTACCAAATGCCCGCCTCTCGACCTCCTCGTTGCTTACGCATTAGTGATACTGGACGCGAGTATTAGAACGGAGACATCGGTGGTTAAATAACTGAAGACGGTTCACGTCTTCTACCGTGGGCGCCTAGGATTCGCTGCCATGAAATAATACAGCCCTCATTGTTGCGTTACATGGGCGACCGTTAAACATCGAAGAGATAATTCTGTGCAGCCAGAGTTTCCCAGCTTAGTGATCACTGCTCTGGCCTTAGAGATACGCGCTTCTGTTTCATTTTCTGCACTGCCGCCAACACTAGTGCAACCTCCTAAGTGCACATATCGGTCAGTACTTCTTTATCTAACACCAAATCTACGGACCTGGTCTTCTTGCAGAAGCACTTTGCACTTTGATGCTGCAAAGTGCATTCATATACACTTAACATAGTGCGAATAACGTATGGCATTGTTTACGCTGTTTAAAATTCTTCAGAAAACGTCACCTTGTTGTCAACATATTCAAGATCAATCAGTCTTCCACCAGCTAGATGGTCCACTTCGGCCTCTGTTGAGTGACACAGACAGTTTTCCAGTATTTCGTTTATCACAAAACTAAACGAAAATGGGGAATGTGGACAGTCTTGACCTACGCCGTTCGTGGTGTTGAGGCTGTCAGACAGTTCACCGTACACCTTAACATGAGCTGATGTATGGGAATAAAGCGCTGACAGTATGTTCACACACTTGGTCAGTACACGCCTGCATTTAAGCGACTCTAAAAGTGCAGATCAATCCACCGAATCGAACGCACCTTTACAGTAAAGAAATACGGCGTATGACCGACGGTATGCATGACGCTGCTCCATACTTCGGCGAAGAGTAAAAATGTTACCTATGCATCATTATCCAGGACAAAACCTTGCCTGTTCTTCCCTAATGCTTGCTTCCTGAGCTGCAGTGAGTCGACAAAGTATAATAGGTGCAGGAGTCCTGGTAATTGCTGAGGTCAAGGTAATATTCTTCTGCTATTCGCAAGAATCCCGGATTTTGTTCCTGAATGTAAGATTTTTTATCGGGTGAACCGAACAAGGAATAACTGCGTCAAGGCCTGTGCTAAAGTATTTCTTTTTTGGAAAGTGCCAGCAAGCAGTCAGCTGGACCAGCAGCCATATATCTGGGAACTGAGGTACAATTGCGAATCTCAGTCCAAGTGGATGATATTAACTCAATCCACCAGGGTACTATGTTGTACGTTTGTGTTGGCAACATAGTAGAGGGAGGAGGTTCGCCAAACTGAACCTTCAACTGTTCCGCCCACCACCCTAAACTTCTAGACTTGTTATAAGTGAATACGCCCTCTGCCTGGCTGAAAGACGGTCGTCAGAAACCAGTTATACGAATAAGCTCGAACAGTTTATCAGGGTTCCCTGAAACAAAACCGGGTTCCGTTTCCCTAAATTATTCCATCAACTAAACGTGATGGTCAACATTTAGGCTAGGTTTTAGTATTTAATTGATATCTTCCCTATACCTATTATACGACCCACCAGAAGGAATGTTCAGTCTGACGTCTGTCAGCTACAGGGATCACTCTGACATTCGGTGTTTGTTTAACCTGCAAACCCCCTGCCGTATGATATAGTACATGATTCATGAATGAGACCTGGCTTCAGCAGCTGTTAGGATCTTCCAGATGCGAACTGCTAAACTTGCTTTCTAGGCTGGTTTGTTATACATGCCTTATTGACGGTGTAGCGGGTTTAAGAACAGCGAGTTGTTGTTGCCGGTGGGGTCTTTACCTAATAAAAGTAAGAGCGGATGGACAACTTACCAACGCATGTGTAGCGAAAATCTGTTGTATTTTCCGCTAACTCAAACCCCGAGACAATAGGAGGTTTAACAAAGGACCAATCCAACCGTCGCGTTGAAGATACTGCTTCAGGTAAATGGATTAAGACTAACACAACGTTACGAGCAAGTTGTAATACTGTATGTTTCAACCAACTCGGGTGGCCTTCCTCAGGAGTGTTGTAATCGAAATCACATTAACAAAGGAACAGAGGTCACATGGGATTTGCCAAACTATTTGACATCATTCATACTAAATTTGACGCTGATATCCTCCATACCACATCAGGATAGGACAAACAGTCTCAATGTCACGCCTTCTGTTATTCTTTGTTTTGTATTGCACCAATTAACGTACAGTTTTTGACGTTGTATTTGCTAATAAGACCAGCCAATGAGAGACTGTGATTTCTTTAATGCTGGTGTACATAAATAAATTGTGTTTTTTGTCTCATGAATATGAACTGTTTACTGCATCCAGTACAAGGTATCCTTATTACTTATGTGGGAGGTTTCAATTCGACTACGATTTTTAGAGCTATTCGAAGTCCCTAATTCCGAGTATTACAGCATAGTCCGAATCCAAGTACATGCTTCAGTATTGACGATAGTCTTGAGTGAAAGCACGCCACCTATAATTAAAGGCTATGTGATTTATTTGAGACCAGACCCGATTTGGAAGAGGGGGACAGGTAGAGCAATGAGGTGTACGATGTTTAAAACGGACGCCTGCTAAAAGTAGATTATTCGTAGTGCACAGTTGCAATAGTAGCCCGCCATTATCCAGGTGATATAATACTATCCCACACCTGCCACCTAAAACACACTGAGTTTCATCGAAAGGACCTATCTAGACGATTATATCTCCCGTCAGAGCGACTATCTCAGAACCACGTGTCGACCGAAGGAGAGCGTCCAGATCCGAGTAAAAGGCATCCTTCATACCGACGTCACTACCATCAGCTAGAGCGTAAGCAGAAAGTGAAAAGATTCCCGAAAGTTTGACATCTCGATTTGGCTTTGGCGGTCGCCACAAAGCCTACTGCTAACAGGAATCCAATCGACCAATGCCTCTATGGCTTCCGTGTTAAAGACTGTCCCTATTCTAGTCTGACCAGTGGCGGCGACCGTGGAATCACCTGAAGTGTATTTCGGGTAGAAAATGTGGGTGCTGGTAATTCCATATGCTGACCGCTATCCCAGATTCTAATCTCTGAATTACAGCACACATCGCCATTCAACGAGACTAACGTAAATGCTGACCTATATGTTTTATAGTGCGAATGTAGAAAGCACCCATATTACTTCGCTTTCTAAGTCTAAGTAATGGATGAGGGGGGGTCGGATGTTGGATAGTAAGACATGGAACTTACCGTCACAATGTTGCTACCCATATATTTTGTGGTACATTTTTCGGAAAAGGTGCCAGTCTTTCTCCAACCCTCATCCTGGAGGACTAGAAAGCTGTGGTTCGTCATACGTCTACCTACTGGTCAGTCTGATATGAGTGACTCCGCTGGGGTGGTCATCACACCACTCGGATGCGCAAACCATCACATCGCGCAAGGTTCAATCTGTGTTTGACAAATGTAAACCTAGTTCCTTACTATGTATCAGTATTCCTGGACCATATCACGAACCCCAATGGCCAAGAGGTCACCAGAGCAGTTCACTTGTCTGGTTGGCCAGGACTGGTTAATTATAGTGCAACCCATGGTTGGCACATAACACGACTGACAATTGTCACATTGAAGGACAATCATAAACCCGTCCTCGAGCATCGCCACTGCGTTGCTTGAGCACTATTAGTGGTAATGATGTGAGCTTCAAGTTCAATCTAAGATGCGGTGCTTTGTAAAAGGGGTGAAGAATAAGTAACATTTTTCTTAACCGATTATACGACTAAAATATAATCGTTTGGTAAAGTGTGTAGTATTATTGATTAGCACATTGTTAACTAATTTATCCTTCTAGCGTACAATTTGTAGTGCACATATCTCACACTCTCTTCTGGATTCAGAATGCCACGTTTGAACACCTTGGATCCTGTGTACCGTACTCGTACCCACAACCACACAAAACATCTGCAGCTCCTGAGGAGTTTATCCGTTCCTGTCAATAAGTGTTTCAACGATGGTCGGAAAAGTGGACTCATACTCAGAGAAATTAGTTTCCTTAGTACTTACGCATGAAATTATGTCTTAATACGTCTTAAATGTTTAATATTAATGTGTTATAACCTTTGCCTTCTCCTCTAAACAGCTCTGTTACTTCGTGGCATCCACACCGTACAGGTAACCTGATTTCTGTAACTCTTGTGCTGACTCACTGGCCTAAATCACCAACAGTTTGCTGAGAGGTGAAGCTTTCAAAACAGGAATTGTGAACATTCAGGTGAGCAGCTTAATCGTGAACATGCAAAGCCATGGTTTTCACTTGCGCTGACGCAGACAATGTGAGCGCTGACGACTGACGTGAGAGAAAGTATCCGCCTCACTTTGCCGGAAGACCAGGCAAAGGCTCAACACCATGTTTGGACAGCGTGCTTAACGGATAACTACAGGTTAACTTGCTCGTGTAATAGATTTGCAGCACAAACGTAATGCTAGATTAGTTAGTTAGAAAATTCTCGTGGTCACCATGGCAATAACACATCGGTATTTTCGGCAGTTTCGCAAACGACTACCTTTTGATAAGTCAATGCAAAAACACGCAGCGGTGGCACTCCATAAATGTGGTCGCTAGTGTATGTTTTTCAGGTCACATGACTATAATCACGTAGTGCGTTTTGTGATAGGCTTGCCGCACAAGCGCACACTTTTAAATGAAATTGCCGAGTTTAGTGATTGTTCACTGACAACCTAAACGGCAAGCTTGGAGAACAGCCGAACTCCAACACCCTAGTCTACTATTCTCTCCCTACTGTCCGTGTTATTGGTTCAGTCTGAGTCGCCATATTTAAACCATCACCTGAGTTTGCTCGAATGGCTTTGAGATGGATTGTAAATTCTAATCGGTCGCAAACGGCGATAAAAATGTTTTGCGTTGGACTAACTAACGAGGGTTATGCATTAGACAGTGCGGCAAACACTGACTGGATGCGTGACTGATTTTATAGGAGGTCAACCGAACAACAGTTACTGAGCATGCCACAGCAAAAGAAGCTGTCCAATTCATTCTGAGAGACATATTACTTAAAATGACAGCGAGATGTGGTAAGGTGAAAGCACGTCAAATATCGTACGCTATACGCTCACGCTGATAGCAACCGGAGCCAACTGGTGCGGCGAGCGTGAAAATGTGCGTGTCGCTATGACTGAATTATTTGTTGTATGTGCTGGTGGGCACCCATGAAAGATGGAACCGAGCGATGACGAATTCACATGGGACTGCATGGGGAAGGCCAAAAAGATATTGAAATGAAGGGGGATGAATGCTGCGTTCAACGGATCATTCGATTTGAGACAGATTAGTGAAGAAATCTGCCGCTTACCTTAGCGGACCTTGATGATTGTGTCCGACGGTTCTGTTTTGTTCACCTGACAGTGGGCGCATGATAGGATTTGAGACATCCGAAAGTTGCAATCTTCAGTCACCGGTCTGATGGAGCATCCACGATCGAAACGTCTTTTATATAGTTAATTTTAGGCTCCACACAACGAGTTAGATTCCGCAAACTGGCCAACTAATAACGTTTTCTGAATAATGTAATTGACGTACCTCAGCAAAGCACAGTGTGTTACAGTGAAGTGTCAACCTTGGGTTCGCCAAGCAAATGTATTGTGTTCAAGTACAGGATAGGCAAAAATCAACAGTTATGCTGTTAATGTGCCTTAAGCGTCGGTTCCTCAAAAGTTATTCCTTGGGCAAACAATACGTTATCGAATCGAAAAGGGGAAACCGCGGAATAGACGGCAAAGTTTATGGTAGTATTATTAAAAACGAATCCTCAACTACTTAATCATAAATTAATCGAACATTTTTCCATTAGTGGGCGACCCTGTCAAAGCCTGGTAATTTGTTGGTTAGTTGATCCGTATGCTATTTTTTCAGCGTTGTGAAATCAACTTAGCGACAAAGAACTTACAGCATGGAAGCATCCATCCTTCGAAAATAAACTAGACAAAGTCGACCCTTGCGATTTTGATGTATTAATGTCGTCGTAGTACTCGTATATACTATGGTCGCCTAAAGATGTAAACCTTATCTCTGGAGCGTGTTCCTCTGGAGATTTACTATGTGTATCCTTTAATTTGCGCGATCACAATAACTGCATCGATCCACTTGCTCAATTGCCGACGTGACCAAGTTTCCGTTTCAGCCAACCTAATCAACAGCAACACATGGCATATACCCCCACAAAATTGTGCACATGCCGGAAGTTTTACTCTGATCGAACCTTCTGGAGGTGTCTATGTGGCTGTCAGCCGGTTTTGCCTTCATCGGCTTGAGAGAATATCAGAATGAGCATTAGTAGGCTGTATTGTCCGTTGATTTCCTTGTCGATGTGTATAATTCTAGTGTTCGGATGAATAGTCACGACTCTGCTCGTTACTTCTGTATCAACCCCCTTCAGATAGTAGACTGGAAAACACGTGTTTTTACATCCTGGAACATACCCCCTGTGTGTTTCCTGTTCTCACATTGCACTTACGGTCAATAGTACGCCGACTACCTCTACTAAGTCTTTAACTAACGACAGCTCAATGTGCACATGACGCACTAAACCGCTACGTAATATTTATTTTTCTGCTTATGTGAGATGCTCACTATCTGACTGAATTAACATTTTTGTTTCGACGGGCTACACAATACCCTTACTGATGAAGTTCGATTCAAACTATCTCCGTACAGTACTATCCTCTCACAATGTTGGCAGGGCTTCGGTTGATGCAATTTACACTCCCCGTTTTCTGTTTGTAAAGCTATTTCAAAGAACAGTATTCATAAAGGTGCTTCAATCAATGTTTCATGCACGACAATTATGTCATATCAATACTAAGTCACGAAGAACGCAACATATAGGCACATGCTTTTGTGTTCAGGTTAAGCAATAATTAATATTTACTAATTTGCAATTTATTAGAATATACTATGACCACTATGCTAGCGAGGATGAAAAACGTCTTCTGGTGGAAGGAAATTATAACATTTTAGTGCCAGATGGAAGCAGTAAGTTATATGGCCACCACCCTAGACAATTTTAGTCAGCTAGATGTGTGAATCAACTGGGGTTGCGAATTGAAATATGAGTGGCTTAGTGTTATTGGGCTCAACTGAGTTCTTAATGATTACTTGATCAGTCTATACTACATTCGCATATGTCAAGTCCTCCTAGTAAAACAAACTTTCAACTGTTAGTTTCTACCTCAGTAACACAGCGCTTAAGCAGAAGAAGCGGCTGCTGCCAGTGAAAGGGTCACAGAACGCCAAGAGCTCTCATACCCAAAGTGCTAACATGTGTAAAATGGGGACAGTAATTTATGGTCCACAGTCTCCCACTGACTACAGACAAAATGATTGTGATGAGCAACGGGATAAAGTGTTTGTACTTAGCGTTCATCCTGAATTAATTCAGTACGGTATTTTCGACAGTAACAGTGAAGTGAGGTACCCTATTGATGTATGTTCCATTAGAGGGCTCTGGGACTAGACTGTGTCTGTTCGACTGCGCATTTCGAACTGTAAATAGAAGTTAAACTTAATTTTGGTACGCTGATGAATATTGCATTTGGTGATCGGGATTATCCGACCCGCTTTCTATCACCCGGGAACACCAACAGTACCTTTACACATTACATTGTGAAGAATTCCCCGGTGTTTTCCAGTCTTTAGCTTAAGACGATTAAAATGACAGTTAAGTTGTTTCAATGGCTGTTTTGTATTTGTAACGAATTAGTCTCAAGTGTAACCCGACACAACGAACGTAGTGGAAATCCTGATCTTCGAGTTTTACTCCAACAGCTGAATGAAATAAAATGTGTTTTAAGCGAATTGAGGCTCCTTAGATGAACCCCATTTTGTGAATGCGATTTCGATAAGCCAAAGCTGATTGAGCGAAAAATGCTAACCAGCGCGCTTACTTCAAAACAGGGTGCATGTTAGAACTAAGACAGATCCGAACAGGCTGATTGCAAAACTCTCAAGTGCACAATATTCACCACTACCGATGGTAAGCCTGTGATTAAAGTCAAGGCACAACTTGGACACGATTTTCTCCTAGAGCCATCCAATCGACGGTACATCAGCAGGGCGCCGCGAATGCAACTAACCTAACACTCTTCTATTGCTGTTTGGCAGCGAACCTGGCCACACCATTCATCAAAGGTATTATCAAGTCTTTCGACGATTTAATTCCTCTCTAAATTCCCACAGAATTTATAAAAAATCAATTTGCAAGCAAATGTCTCCGGTAATCTATCATCAGGCTTTTACAGTTATATAAAGTAAGTGTGAGTTAAGTGTGAAAACCATAACAAATCAAGTAGGTCACTAAAATCTGTAGCAGTGATACGAATCACATTCTAACGGAAGGGGGTGGAAGCGTTGGTGAGTGCGTTAGTGTCAGAGGGATCTCGTGTTGAATTATGCTTTCGTCGGTACCAAGTGGTTCACACTTGTTCGGATTTCAAATGGAGTTGATATAATTAGTTAGGGAAGGTGGAGACTTTGTACTAATTGATTTTGGACACACAGGCAGAGGTTGTGTAATCTGATAATACTGGCCTCAGCCGTTTATAACAGTCAAGACTTGACAGCTTTGTAGTAGGTTTGACACACCTTGTAGATGATTCGGAACGATTGATACAGCTATTTGATAACCGCAATGAAGTAAGTGGCAGATGATTTCACTCTAAATGAGCGTCCTCCAACAGCTGAGGAACCACTTTGGTAGATTTCCACGAATCCTCTTCGATAGCCTCCTTGTGGTTTTCCCAAGGCAACCAGCTAGACTGAGTAGATACAGAAAGACGATGCGAACTTGGGCAAACGTTCCTTAAGATGTGACACCAGTATCGGACACGTAGCGAATAGGCAAACTAGATCACTAGCGCAGGAAAGACATATTGCGATATATTAACGTTTAATTTACTCTCATCGGTCGCAAACGTAAAACATGCAAATTATATACAGCATACAGATAAAGACAGACAGGGATTAGATACGCACACAAGCACACCAAGTATTATGTAATCACGACCATGGCACCCCGATAGTTTGCCTCAACCACTCTTGTACACACAATGTCGGCTGGTGAGTTCGGATGAGCATGGCTTCACAGAAAGCTAACAGCTTCGGATTTCGATTGCGCAACAGTATCTTGAATGAGTTTAATGAGTCAACTTGGTGACCTGTTGTCATGAGGTGTTTAGCAATCGATGACCTTGGGTTTCGAGCTGTCAGTGCAACAGGTTGAGGTTGGCGTGTCATCTGTTGTTTCAACCATTTCGGAATGTATTCGGCGACTCGCTGAGATAGTTGTCGATCTGTTCTGCCTATGTAAACGTCACTGCAACTGCAAGTGAACTGGTAAACAACGTGGGAGATAAGAGAGTTGGACAAGCTACATTCACGATTGCGGCAAACTGACCATCGATTGCTAAACACATCATGACAACAGGTCACCAAGTTGACTCATTAAACTCATTCAAGATACTGTTGCGCAATCGAAATCCGAAGCTGTTAGCTTTCTGTGAAGCCATGCTCATCCGAACTCACCAGCCGACATTGTGTGTACAAGAGTGGTTGAGGCAAACTATCGGGGTGCCATGGTCGTGATTACATAATACTTGGTGTGCTTGTGTGCGTATCTAATCCCTGTCTGTCTTTATCTGTATGCTGTATATAATTTGCATGTTTTACGTTTGCGACCGATGAGAGTAAATGAAATGTTAATGTATCGCAATATATGTCTTTTTTCTACTCTAATGAAGTGGTTAAAGGGAACTCAGTGTTTCAAAAACATTCGATCACGTTTGTACATCTACGGCTAACTATTTCCGTGTTAACTTCATCCTTATATGAGATACACAAATATGGACTTTTCCTTCGTTTTTCGAACGAGTTCAATTTTTGTGCCGCAATGAAAATTCTGGTCTATGCTTTTTTCAGACTATCCATTTCCAATGAGATCTCGAATATATCTTACTTCCTTCTGGAGAGCGTACTGTGTACAGATATTTGCGCCATGTCAGACAGACAACGCATCAAATTTCTTTCTTACTTCAATGAGAGAAAACTGTGAAAATGTGTATACTAACTTGTCCACGTCATTTTTCTTTGATTGGATTTTTAAATTAATTCGTCCGGTCCATGAAGCAACGTGATTTCTGAGAGTGTGAGTTTGTCACGGTGTTCTTCCCCGGTGGTCAACTTTCCATTGGGGTATGCCTTATGAAACATATCTAATATAATTTACGGATCATCACCGTTTGAGAAGAAACAACGATATAATCCACACAATGCATGTGGGGCTTGCACATAATTACAGCGTGATTGAAATCATTGGTCTCTAATTGGGTCATTAATACACCTGCGAGTAGCGGACCTAGAAGTGAACTTATTGCTAATCCATCTTCTTGCCCGTATAACTCTCCGATAAATTGAAACTGAACAGTAGAATCGTAAAATAACAACGGTTGTTTCATTTCTTCCCCTGTAATTCTGACATCAACCAGATTTTTGGCGACATGGATGTCGGAATTAAAGGGAAACATTGAAAGAACTATTATCGTTCTGCAACTACACTGTTTCAATTTGTTGGAAAGTTATACAGTTAACCTAGAGACCACTGAACTCACACAAATCGTAGCTAACTGCAAGTTCTGTAAGCGTTATGTGGACGACATTGGTTTGTCTTTTTTCGTACGATGACGTTCCTTAGGTCATAGTAGATGAAGAGTAATACAATGTGTACAGTTTTATTTTTTGCCAGACTCAGCCGATCTGTTTCACTCTGCTGGTGTATGACTCTCTATAAACTATTCCGAGCAGTCATTCTGTAAGAATATTGTACATATGAACGCCAATTCGTCAGCAATGGTAACAATTATGCACAATTTTGTGACTGTGCTCGTCAAACAATGAGTTAGATTTTTCGGGAAACTGATACGAAACTGCTGAGAGGAATGTACCGAACACTCCACTTATCATTTCTGTATTTCGCGCGTAAATCGTGCCATCAGCACGGCCACACGAACGTAAATCCAACAAACATAAATAGGTTTCCAACAACATGTACTGATTTTGATGGGTGGGGTTGAACCTGGCCAATATGTTAGTTGGATTTGCGTTGTTATTGCATACGTAAAGGAGATCGCCAACTACCCTCTGAAAAATTCACACTGGCCTATTGCTGAATTCACCTATTCCTTTTCCAAGTTCACCATGAAAATATCTACAAACAATGGCACAAGTAGAGATCTTACTGGGACATCGTCTTTTTTTCAAAGAGTTCCTTCGTTCAACGTAACCTGTATGTTGTAAGTTAGCACATAAAGTAACTGCTTGAGTTCGATTGATGGTATCTGAATATGTGTGCTGTTACCCTCAATATAATCACATAGGTGTCTTTTAGTTGAACGGTGATAAATAAGCGTGGGGCGTTGTGATGAAATATTGACTGCCCAGTTAAACTGATACATTTTATGAAATTCACAGGATAAAAGGAGTCGTGTAAGCCGTGCGTTGAAAGTTTCTACTTGAGTAGATTCTGTATTTGTGTCAACCATTTGGCCAATGAGTGGCATGCAGAGTATCACATGTCCAAAACTGGTTTGAATGGTACCCCCAACTTAGTGAGTTTTAGGAACCAAGTACAACGTAGGAATCATATCACCAATAAGGAAAATTCTTTCAAATGTAGTTGAACTAATAATTTTACTCTGTCTTAAACACCGGAGGGATTTCGATTCTGTTTTCTTGATTAGAGGAATTTTATTGCTTTCATTACTCAGTTTTTGAAACTTGGTCTAACCTTTTAGTACAGTGTTTATTTTGCCAATATAATTTGTTTTGTTGAGCAAAACGATACCAGCATTTTCATCAGGCTTCGAAATTAAAACGTTCCCGTTTGCCCCCAAGTTCTCCAAACCTATCTCATGTTCTCTCAGGAGAAATTGTTTTGAGGCCGGACTACAGTTTGGGTATTGACGGTAAGAGTTAACTAACGTGGATTTCAGCTGCTCCGTAGTTAGCATCGAAATAGTAACAAGATCAGAAATATGTGTTTAAGAACTCAGAAACTGCACCTCAAAATCCAAATGCCCAATTTTACGCTGTGAACAACAAAACGTAATACCTCGCGATAGTACATGGATTAATACTTTGTCCAGATTCAAAGAAAAAACTTATTGACGCACTATTCTGGAATAATTCGAAACTCTGAAGCAGACTTCGTTAGATAAGTCTGTCTGAGTAGCATATCTGGCCTCTTTCCTCTCAGTTTCCTTGCAATCCGTGCAGAATTAGCTTCAAAATCAGACCACTTCTCGGGCGTCAGTCGATCGAGGAAAAGTATTGTTTTCGCAAGATTAATGCCTCATTCACCGAGTAAACTGTGCGCAGTGTCCCGATCATTAAGTACTTGACGTCGCAATGAGATCGCAGTTTTAATCCGATTTCTACGAAGAATAATCAAATAGTACTTAGCGTATTCATATGTGTTCATGTATTTAACAAGAAATTGTGCAGTAGCCATCGTTTCATCCAGACTTATGCCAAACTTGCTGCACATATTAATTTCCCTGTCGAGATCCACTGTTCAGTAGGTGCTGGATTATAGTGTGACACTGAATTGATTAACCTCAATGACCACTCGTTCCCTGTTTACCCCTTTGATGATCCCCTCGTAAAATTTGTGATATAAATGTGATGCGTTTAGTCTGACGATGAATCAGTTAAAACGGGCTTGTTCGCTACACATTAGTTTTGTGACTACGCTAGAGATTCATACGTGACTTTTACTATCAAGTTGATCCGAACTAAGTGCTATACACCATACAAGGCATTATGTTGTTCCCATCTTGTAAATGTTCGCGCTTTAACCGTACGCCCTCGGCTTCAAATGCTTCACCTTGATCACCATTGTTGATGAACCAGGCTTTCATTTGACACATTGTACGTGAGTTACTAACCTCTTAATCCACACTCCACCATGCGACTATTGCTCAGCAGGTATACAGTACTTACAGCCAGATAACCTGTTGACCTGAAAAAGTAACATAGTCACATAGCCATAAATTAACACAATTGCATGAACTGTAGCGTATGGTGAGACTTCTAAATGTTATACTTACCTGTAGTGAATAACTGAAGTATCACAAACGTTCTCATGTAATTACCATTGTGAAACGTCTGTCGGTAATTTGATCACACTGTCTGAGCAAATATGCCTGTTTCTCAGCTGAGTACTTATTGGTTCATTTGTGGTGTACACATGACACCACGCGCTCATCGATATAACGATCTGATAACCCTACCGTTAGAATCGAGTGAGTATTCATTGGCTCATTCTGAACCATCAACCCAAGCTCTCATACCGAAGTAGCCAACCAGCAAGTGCATTGTCACAAAGTTGATGTCAACCGGTGCATATGAATCAACAGTGAACCTGTAAACCTCGGACGCAAACCTTGACCGGATCAACACACTCTGTTCTACTCAGACATCAGAAACCAACGTGTTTTGTGCCTTTGGGATTGATTCACGCCTCCTTGAGGTAAGCTATCCTCTACTCTTAATAATTCGAACTTAAAACTGGTAAGTTCGTATGGTATAGAGTAATAACTGACAGCAATGCGTTCTCTGAATCTATGAGATTATAAGCCATTACAAGATGTCACCTTTTTTCTCGCCCACTCATCGGTTATAATATTCAAGTAGGTAGTCAGGGCCTGTTGCGAAAGCCATAGTGGGATTAGCTTGACTCCAGTCATTGCTAAGATTCTGGTATTCGTTATACTTTGTCATTCCACTGCAGTTCTGGAGCAGGCATTTGAAAACAGCTAAAGAGGTTTTCTCATTGACACACTTCGGGACTGCGTTATACGCACCACCGGTCCGCAATAGCTGGTTTTAGCAAATGTAAAGCTGTGTTCACTTCCGCCGATCGATCTTCACTTTTACAGTCAGCTAAACTCATGGACGTACGAAACAAGTATGTAAACATCTTGTTGGTACTTTGTTCCCATACTTCAGCTCCTGTTAGAATCTACGATTAGGCAGTTTCAATACCAAAGGCTACATAGCTCAAGCCTACCAACTTTCACAATTTTCGCTTAATCTCATCATAAATAAATTAATGAAGTAGTGTCTGCCGGCACTGACATCTTGCCTGAAGAATGACTAACCACGTTGATCCTAGTGAAGACAAAATGTTGTTATTTGACAAATTTCAAAGGTGAAAGATTATTCTAGACGCTATTTGACGTTCTGCTGAAGATCACGGAATGCAGGTTGCAGTCTCGAAATTAAAATGTTTCGGCAATACTGCTGTGTTTACATGAATTTTACGTTGGATAACGAAGATACGAGACTTTTACGTTATGTACTTTCGAAGTGGCATTAGTGGCATCAGAGGTACAAAATATGAAGTAGAAGCTCGTATCTCAAAGGCTATGGCAACATGTGCTAACCTAGCGCCAAAAGACGGACCTCTGAAACTTACCTGTAGTAAATATAAGGCGACTGTGACGGCTGTATTAGCTTACGACCACTAAATTTGTCACTTATGTTGGTGGGCTTGAACCACTATCAGGTTATGCTTAAAGACGTCTGTGTTCAGTCATTTGCAACAGGCGGCACGAGCTTGTAGGTAACGAAAGGTTAAGAAACGGTTGTTTTGTAGTGACTGTCAAGCAAGTTGTTTTGTTGAAGCAAGTTTACACAAACTTCGGTTGCTTACCCATGTAGTTAAGATGCCAACCAATCACCTGCCACAAGGGACGCTGCATCGATGCTGTGGATAACTGGCGTAAGTTGTGAGTTGAAAAGACGATGTCCTGTTGCAGATAAACGAAGTCAGTCATAATGGTGTATACCAGTGTAAGTCAAGTTAGCTCTTCAGGCTGAGGTTCTTGCAACTCACAGAGTCGGTTGCTGAAGAGTTTAGATGGAATGACGACCATTTGTGCTCAAGGATGAGAATACTGTCGTTGCTAGGCCGAGTTGTCTGTGAGGTAAGTAGACTTAGTTACGAGGGGGTGCTGGAAGCCATGGTGAAGGTGTCTTGTTGAGTATGCCTTATTTTCACGTGCAACCCGGTTGTTTGTTTCTAAGGGGTAGGCACCTTGATGCTTAATGTTTGAATATAGGTAATTATCTTTAGTACTGACACCCGCTTCCGGTCTTTTTGATGACCAGAACCTGCGTTTTTCTACACGGGTGAATTACAGTGAATTATCAGCAGGAACTACTGATGTACTGTTGTCTATGATGATGCTGAAGATAATAGTCACTCAGACAGTGAGCAAGCTTTACAGAAACAAGTCATTTTATGGTCATTGAAATGAGGTAACTATGCCCTGCACAAAGCACACCGCTTCTTTCTGATCATTAGCATTACCGGACAACTAACATCATAGATTTCTCTGTCGCAACTGGACAGTTACCACATGTATGTAGAATGTAATCTTTCTTAGTATGAGATACTTCTGTTTTCATTTTGTTGTCGTCTGTTTTAACTTTTCCATCATTTTTACTCAATCTTGACTGTCTCAGATATTCACACGAGATGATGCCACATGCTCAATGCATTTCATTCGGTTTATGTGTTGCAATCGATCAGATCACTCACTTAGACCAACGTAGTTTTGCGAACTGACAACGATTGTTGGTCAGACGTTAGAGCAACTCAAATGCCCGGAGTTGAGATAAGTCGAACGGTTGGTGCAGTTTTGTTTGTTAGTTGAATTCCATGAGATAAAGGGGTATAAAGTTGACTGAGGAAGAAAGGTGGCCGTCGTATGAAATGCTTTCAGGAGAAAAACCGACTAGCAGAAAAGATTAATATGTAACGAGAAGTTATGTAACTCTGTTTATTGTATATTCCGTGGACTTCCTTGTTGTTTACAGTGTTTGTACGGAGTACAGGGTACAACTCCGAACCTCGTTGTGTATCAGTACGAGATGGAACAAAGTTCAGTCACGTAAGGTGCTATCGTTTGGTACACGTTAGTCACGTGCAACGGTGTGCTTAAACGAGCTAACCAAACCGTCTCGTTCCCAGCGTGCTTCTTTTCAGATGATTGCTACTATACACCGGGTAAGTGAAACAATAATGCGTTGGAATTTTTACGGATTGCAATAAAGAGACTAATGCTACATCTTACGGAGTACAGGGATGCGATAAGTCAAACGGGTTAGCTCCCTATAATTGTTGCCCGTGTTCGTTTCTCGAAGCCATGAAAGCATGCTGTGAACAAGCATGTTCCCATTTGGCTGTTCAGTTGCGACAGAACTGGATTTCTGTCACGTCGATAAACCTTATAAACAAGCGTCGATCGATCCCACCTGGTTCTGAATATGATGAAGACCGTCGAGGAGTGGAACGCACGCTGACTAAAAGTTTGCAC
>LUCH01000065.1:313030-334854 GCA_013368495.1 Paragonimus heterotremus
TACCATACCGGGCATTATGTGCTGAGGCCAACAACGGTTGGGTGGAACCGCGTGGTGATCAAGCAACAACGTGGTCACGAAATATGAAGACCTTGACTGCTCCATTGAGCAAAATGGGTAGGTGTCGCCTGCCTGGATGGGGTCCTCGTGATCACTCAAAACGCTGGTTAGAGACGCTATCCGAGACGGCGATGTATCGCAGTTAATGACTTACCTGTATCCATACCATTTCTAGTTCTTCCGCTTAGTCTTCTTTTTAGTAACGTTTTCTTCTAGGGTATTCCAGGTCACTGTTGATATGAGCGGCGGCCCGAGCCACAGTACCTTTTGGTCAGGCTCATGGCTGTTGTGATGATGATGATGATGCCCGTGTTCGTTTCTCGAGAGCACGACGTTCTCCTTCCGTTAACTAGTTTGGCAATGACAGTTTTGAGATAAACCAGCTACCGCTAGAGATACGTAAGCATAGTGGGCTAACCTCTGTTGAGTAATCATCAAGAACGAGAGTGTTGAACTTCAGTGAAAATCAATCAGATTAGTCTCGTGACAGTGAATTTACGCACTGACCAATGACAAGACGTCCGATTACTTCAGTGATCCCATGTTTCGCACATTTGCCTGACCGGTTAGCATTGGGCCAGCGCGTTACACTAGAAAACCCATAGTGCCTAGATTTTGTTGTATAATATTGTCAAGGCTATTTTCGTTTTTTCTGTTGACTGTTATTTTCGTGAAAATGCTATTCTTTTGAAACTGCATGTATGTTATGAATACTGAATACTTTGGAACTGATAATACGGGGATTTTCGCTTCGTCATGTGGTATCCATATACTTTTACCGTGAGGTGCACTTTATGTTGGTTGTGCGGGTGAGTTAATGCACCCTCATGAATGTATAACTGTGATCAGTCGGATGACTATTAGTCAGTAAAGCCATAACCCATAAAAATGAATCCCAATTCCGTTCTCTATGTCAAATTAGGTTCCGATGAGGAAATCTGAAATCAACTCCGTTATAAAAAGTGTTCCTTGATCTCACTGTGATTGTAAAAGTAACATTCTTTCGTGTCGTCTAGGGTGATCTAGTCTGGATATAACAGAAGTGGTATAATGCGCTTTTTGGAGAAGCCATTACAGTTACTTTCAGTGCATTATGCATCTTACGAATTCGTGATCCGATGTGGTTTGAGATGCTCTCAGAGCACTGAGACTTGGATAAATTACTGTCGTCCAAAAAGCCAATCTGGTAACTAGCTCACAAGTGCGACCATTTGACGGGGCGATAAACACTGTCCTCTGTAAAACGTGTGTGTCAACTCCTTATCTGACATAGTCACAGTTATGGAAAGGAAGGTGGATTACATCACGAACAACCCCGAGTAATTCCTCATAAATTAGCGGTGGTTTGACAAACGGTCTGTTTTCCATTGATACTGCTCGGGCTTATTACATAATATTTGTCTGTCAATATGGTTGTCAAGCGAGCGAAATGAAAATCGATTTGTCTCACAGTTACCTTAAACGGCATTTATATGACCAAACTGAGCAACGATTAACGGGATCTCTGATTACAGTACGTCTTGGACAATTATCTTCTGAGCGTACTCGACTCACCGAGTTTCTGTGATGCTACAATGTAGAAGTTAACTCTCTGTACTGATGACTAGGCGGGTGATAGCTTCGCTGATAATCCATTTCTGATAAGACTAGGTACTCTGAGTTGAAATGTATTTCGTTCCGCATTTAGTCAACTTTATGGAGTAATGCTCAACTATTCTTCTGTAAAACTGCGTGGTTGTATTTCAGACATAACCCCCTCAAATTAGTCTGTGAATGAACCCATACAAATGGACGTTCTACATTCGAACAAACTATATTTGAGTCGTGCGTATACCATCTAGTTGTATCTGGACGATGGTCAGAGTTCTCCCACACTGTATGTCTTCATACTTACGTTAGGTTATCTATGAGTCACCGCTTAAACTAACAATACATTGTTATCTAGCCAATTTTGTTTCCGACGATAGTAGTTTTAACTTTGGTGATGGAAACTCCACTTATCTCTCAATATCTAGTTTTCGAGGTAGGCGTTCTTACCTGAAGTTCACTGTGAAAATACCAATTTTATTTCATCCATGTCATCAGCACTCATCTTCATAGCGCTGCATGTCAAACTATGGACAAAGCTTTCTTTCTAACTGAGGTGAATAAGTGAAGAATAATCATACAAGCCGTTTTAAGTCCTCTTCCTGTGATTACCTCTGTGAACTAAACCGTAAGCACGACGATTCAGTGCTACATCTACGAAAGCTATTCCTCCGTTCTTCGCGGTCTCAAGTGTGAAATCAGGGTTAGGGCGCGCTGTGTTTGTCACAGAAAGCCGACTGGTTCGTTTCACAGTTTCGTCAAATACACAGATGATATGGTCCGTTTACATCGTGCAGAATGTGAGGTGCTCAATAATTCTACGAACCGTAATTTTCTTAAGCACTACCTTAACAATATCTGCTAACACTGGACGCAGTGGTGGCCCCATCGCAAAGCCACCCTACGGACGGTAGCTTTTCAGGACAATCTGAAGCTGTACATTCCGTGCATAGATTAATATCAGTCCACAAAGTCTCATGGCGCACGGAACCAAACGCTTTGAAGAACTCTATAAAGAGGGTTCACATGAGGGCTCACGAAACTTCTTTTAAGTATGTCGAGCAGCAAACACTGTGGGGACAGCATAGCTATTCGCCCGAAATCCACCCTGCTCTTCGGTAATATTGGATTTCAAAAGCTTGGCACCGAGGGGATTTAGCTGACTTCCTGCAAAAACGTTTTCGGCAGAGTTTAGTAGCCTACTGCTCCCAAAACTGCCGGTGCTTTGCTTGATACCTTTACCTTTAGACGTAGGTACCATTAAGGTATCCATGACGTCTTGAGGGACTACTTCCTTCCACCAGATTGATCAGGTCAGCTGGAATTAAGCACGCTCCAAAACGGGACCACCATGCTTCAGTAGCTCCCCTAGTAACTCAGCTTTGCCTACAGCCTTTCTGATTCTCAGGTAGCCAACAGCGCTTCACATTATCCCTAAGCCTGGAGTTAGCACAAATACAGCTTTGAGATCTTGTAGTATGTTTCTCATGGTCACCCAATCAGTGGTAGCCGGCACGTTTAGTGAGCTAGCCCAAGCGCTTGTGCCAGACTTTTGTGACATCTTCCGACTGAATGCACAGACATCCAGAAAACCCGGCAACCGCTGATTTAGTTGCATAAGAGAATGCACCGAAATTTTCCCTCAGAGAATCTTAGAACTCCGTGTATTTTTGTCTTTCAGAGTGACCCTGCATTAGCCTTGACCGTTTTTTTCACTACCCACCCTTGATTCTGCAATACCACCCGGTGAGTTGATGGTGACTCTTTCCAAACCTGACCATTCCGTCTCCAACTTCTGAGTTCGTCGTGGAAACAGTGCAAACTTTATTCGCTTTATTCCCATGTTAAGTGGACCGTGGCGGTCAGCTGAAAAATCAGCTAGTCCTTTGTGTCGTCGGTGCGGCACATAAGTGGACTATAAATTATTAGAAGTGTTACAGACTTACCTTGACCGAGTTGGAAGCATGTGTACATGATATGAGTATTGACGTCAACCGGTTGACCTATCATCAAAAGATTCATGCTGTCAGCGACTTTGAAACGGACACAGTACTCTCGAACATTTTCTGCCGGGTAAGCTAAAACAGGGGATATAGCCAGCACCCGCTTGCTAGTGCTCACCCTGATCTGCCAGCCTTACGGCACACAACGCTTTATCATCGATAATGTAGTGGCCCAGTTTAATTGTGTGTAGTGGGATGGGGCATTCCGGCCTTCCAGTGTTTCGTCAACTCATCAACGCGGGTACACTGTATGGCCATATCACAAACATCCTACATACAACGGCATGCTTCCTATTGGCATAAAAGGAACTAATATTGAGCACCTGACTCAGCTGTTTGCCGTAAGAAACAAAATTAAATTTTCATGGGGAATGTTACCCGCAGCCTCTGACCTAAGAGCCTGACCTGCGAGTAACCACGATAGAGGGTTTGTTTGGGTAACTTAATTGGAGACACTGCTTCGAAAGTCTGACTCACATTACACGGAGGATTTTACCTGGCCCTGATCGTAGACAGTAGGACTTCGATGACTCAATCCGATTACTGCAGCCCGTAATAGACATATTATATTTTACATAAAGCACTAAAGATTCAGTGAAGGGTCATCGAACTTATGCCATAATTCTACAGCAATCACGGTCAACCGTGGAGTGTTTCGAGTACTCTGTGTTTAGGGTTCTTTTTTAAATCCCCTCCTTCTGTACGAGGAAGAGAGCGGTGTAGAAGCTATGACTATATTCGCGTTGCACACTCGTGGTTGTATTCCAGTGCCTGAGAACGCCTAAACAATAGGTAGTGCGACATACAAACTTACACGCGTAACTGTTTTTGTGCGACTGCTCTCATGCGGCCTATATTGTTACCGCTGAACATTTGAAGATCAAAGTCCAGGTTAGTATAACCCCCAAAATACTGCACAACCCTGACCACCGCGTCAGTGTGGCAGCAAAGGTCTGGAGGACCGTCTGGATCTTCATTCGGCGGTCGCTGAGCAGCAATGATTTGAATCGCACCATATAGAAAGAATCTTTCGGCGCCATATTTCTTGGCGACACTGATGACACCAAGGTGACTAGATTATTCTCAGCTGCCCCGGTGTGTTAAGTCATCAACATAACCATGGTACAGCGTCCGGGAAAAAACGACGATTACTTTAGTCCGAAGTAGGTTATGCTTTGTTGGGTAAATCATCTACTCTGCTATTCAGAGATGTATGCTTTTGTAGCCAGTTGCCTTTCATTCGACTCACTGCACAATGTGTATTCTTTTAATTATGAATGTCATTTTAACTTTTCCCTTATCCTTCTCATCAGATGTAGAATTCAATGATCTATACTCTTGTGTTGAGCCACTTCTTGCCTTACCGTTTCAGCAGTTCTCATCCAAGCTTAGACACTATCGTTAGAGTCTCCCTTTATTTTGTTGTGGATAGATTTCCATCTTCTAGTAGTTTATTATCTAGCTAACCGTCAGTGACACAAATGTCTCCATCCAAACGCCTCTACTACACACTGGACACATGATGTGTGAGTGGTATAGTGCAAGCCGTTTGTAGGGAGTCTTTTGCACAGACATCCTTTGAATTCGTTTACTGTTAATCCGAGACAGATGTCGCCGACCATGTGTCTAATCGCATGAGTCGTTCCGGCGGTACTCTCGAAACTGATTAGTGTTTCTTTATTTCCAAAGAACTTGTGGGAAATCAGTGTTGCCAGTTTTTGGTGGGGCCATCGATGAATAAAGTTGCCAAATGCTCACATATATTCTTTCTCATTGCAAAACGGGGTTAATCTATGTTTGATTATTACGTTCAACCAATATTACTGTGTAATGCTCGACACTGAAAATCGACTTCTTTCATCGATCGAACTCGTGAAGAGATTAATGAGGAATTTTGACTGTAACTCTACTTGGGATTACATCGAAGAGGTTGAAAACTTGCCAGTCAGATAATCAAACGAAGTCAGATAATCGATGAGAGATGAATGAAGTGTCGTGTATGCGAAGGATATATCGGAAGAAAATGTTCTCCATTTGAGTCAGTCTACCGAAAGTAATTTTGAAGAACATAAACTTTCACTTGCACAGCCGGCTGCAAAACAGATGTCAGTGCGTTTTGCAGCAAAATTGCTGGTTCCATTAGTATAATTATCAGCTTCTGTATATAACCATGTTAAGAACTCTGGACCTGGAGCAATTGGTTTCAGTTCATCCACTTCACTAAAGCTAAGGCTAAACTTTTTTAGTGCTTCACCATGGCACTGATACGTGAAAGCTTTTTTAAAATGTGAACTAAGACTGATTGTCAGTACAGTTACGAATGATGGCATGTTAATCGCAGAAAAATAATGACGCCTGTCACCAATGACAAGTCTGTTCCACTTGTGTTTTCGTGTAGATATGTGTTGTTAATATGTCCTTTCACTAGTGAGACTAGGAAACAAGTTTCTGTTGGTTCGTCAATTAGTATTACTAGTACGTATATGACTGTAGGTCATTTTCGTAACTAAAGCAGTTGCTCATATCGTTAGCTCATGACATATTTTTGCGAATTTCTATGTGAAAAGTAACCATTATGAGGACTGTGAATGATACATAAACAGCCTTGTGTTTCTTTTTTGACAGAACATGTTTTAGAAATGTAATGAATCGTTCTTAGATAATCCAGTTAATTCACTAGTATTCACGTGCAATGGTTGAAGGTCTGGACGGTTTGATTGCGTGTGACAAATGGTTTGTAACAGATTACCCACCACATGCATGAAGACTGGATTTCATAATTCCATGTACAGCATTCTGTACTATCGATGTGTTCTCATAGATAAGGTGAAGTTCCCGTCTGTTACTTTCAAAATGTCGGTCACAAAGTATATCTGCAAAGCTGCTGGCTGATCACGTATGAACTGCACTTAGCATGAAACAGGTTTAATACCGCCGTAACTTGTGTGCAAGCAGGCCGTAAGATTTTAATAACACATATCTTTGGAAACCCGAATGTGGAGGTCGGACAGTGCTATGTTGTGTCCACTGAAAATATTGTTTCACTGGAATACCATTACTTGAAAAATATGTTATTATTCCGATGTTTCACCGATTTATGCTAACTAATGACAGTCTTCAGCAATCTGAGGCACCAAAATAGTTGTTACGTCTTTGAATACTTCTGGTTCATTACATTATCCCGTTAGTGAATTTCATACTTCTCATGACTTTAGGATGGAATACTGTCTCTGTATATGCGAAAAATTTTGAAAGATGAAACGTGGACAGTTTCTTCAATTGCTTTGATAAATGTCCTGGATACAGACTGAGATTTCACTACTTAAGGATATCCGCGTAGGCAGTCCACCACTGCCTTCGTTGGTGGTGTCTGACTTCTGACTAAAAGTGAGTATCTGAAAAAATACAAATGTGCATAGTAAACGTTTAACTAGTTACGTACACCTAGCACTAATGCCACAAAATACCGTCGTATGAACAGTGTAATTTCCAGTCTTCCTAGACACAAATTAAAGTAGCATGAGAGGACTCATCTGCGATCTTTGATCAGAAACTTGCCCATGATGCGCCGATGTGCAATTTGAGTCGATGAGCCGCAAGTAAAATCACTCACTTATTCGATGAGGTCCACCTATTTAGATTGCCCAGCACACTCTGAATGTGTGTAAAAACGGTCCGGCAGTTCTCAGTTACTCCAGAGTTCAACCCTAAGCTGATAAAGTTGACAGATATGCACAGGACACTTCATGTCTAAACATATCGACACTGAACCATTTTGTTTATGATGAGGTTGGTGGCCGTCAGTTTGGTTCGTGTACCGTCCGTGGACCGTAGATTCGGTTGCACGCAACGTTGTCTAGAATTGCACTTTCCGCAAGAGTGTACCAGGATGGACATAAATCTGTTGAGATCACGGTATGCTCAATCTGAAAGCAAGATGAGGGTTTATGCACAACTGTCTCGGGCATTCATCAGTTCTGGTGGTGCTCGTCAGGGGTGTCTGACTTCCCCCTTCCTGATCAATTCCGTCATGGACGATATTCTGGAGGGTGCGCTCGAACAGTCCAGTGGGCTTGGTGTTGAGTGTCATCCTGGCGCTAGATTGACCGATCTGGAGTACGCGGACGAAATTACCTTACTTAGCTCTTCTACCGAAGAGGTGCAAACCATGTTGGACAAAGTGAGAGATCGGGCTGGTTTGTGTGGAATGCGCCTCGTACCTTGAAAGTGGAGAGTGCTGTTTCAAGACTGGAGCATTCCCAATCCTACTTTCTTCATTGCAGGTAATCCGCTTGAGATTGTGGACAGTTTCACATATTTGGGTAGCACTATCTCGTCAGCCTGTAATATTGTTGATGAGATATTACCGAGGATAGTGAGGACACGAGTTGAGTTTGTCAGACTGCGTCATTTGTGGCTTCGAAAAGACGTCCGGTTATCGCTGAAAGGAAGGGTATATGATGCCTTTGTGCATTCCATTTTGTTGTATGGTTTGGAGACGTGACCTGTTCACACGGAAGATATCAGCAGACTTGCTATGTTCGACCATCGCTGTCTTCCGCCAAACAGCCCACATTAAATGGACTGATCGTGTGACCTATGTGGCAGTTCGTGTTCGCGTATTTCGGAACGCTCGGGATTCATGATTAATTGGCCAACGACTCACGGTGCACAGCACTGCACCAACAGTTTTGTGGAGCCACATGGCGGTCAAGCAACAATGTGATCACGAAATATGAAGACCCTGACCGCTCCATTGAGCAGAACGTGTAGGTGTAGCCTTCCAGGATGGGGTCCTGGTTATCACTCAAACCAGGTGGTGGAGTGTCGCAGTCAATGACGTACCTGTATCCATACCATTCTTAGTTCATCTGCTTAGTCTTCTTTGAATAATTTTCCAACTTCTCATTGGCGTTTTCTTCTAGGATATTCCACGTCAATGTTGAGGTGAGCGGCGGCCTGAGCCACAGTACCTTTTAGTCAGGCTCATGGCTGTCATGATGATGATGATGATTATGGTGATTATGTTAGACCATCCGGGTGGAATCTAGTCATTGGAGTGTATGTGGTGAATAATGGTCTGTTTCTGGTTGATGAAGCTATTCACTTATCTCCAGGATAAATGAAACGATTAACGACCGGATCATTCGACCTCATTCGGAAAGGTTTTGTACTGTGACTGCAACGACCTATTCTTTCTTCTCATAATAGTACCCCGGTTTACAGCCATGCCAATATGATCGGATTCATTCCTGTCTAGCTTCCGGGCATCATCGTTCATCACTCTAACTTAAGTTCGATATTAACCTGTTACTACAAAGAGACATATGTTACCTATGACCCACTGCTCTCAGATTCGTAAAACTGCTCAAGCCTTGCTTGCATTAAAAATCCCCACGGTTATGATTGATTTACCTGGTATGAAGATGCCTTTATGTCAAAATCGAAGCGCCACGAATGACACAAGTAACGGTTGATCGCACGGTCCACCAGAAGTTACACAGCCTCGCGAAATTAGCTTTCCCTCTGACAGGCAATCTAAAAGCAAGCGTCGACAGCCTTTGCAGTCATAACTTGTCGCTGTGGAAATGGTTCATTCCAACAGTTTCTGGTCACCAGTTAGTCACTTGTCGGATGCTAGTGGTATCAGCCTACAACTTTCCAGTCACTGAATGCTCTTATCAAGTTAAACATACTCAAAATACTACTGCGTTTTTGCAATGCGGATTATTGTTAGTCGCGCAAGACATCCAGGTTTGTAGTATACTATCATAGACATCATATATTACGGCGTTTCCAAAAACTGTGTGGCCGTTTAGCCGTTCATCTTGTAGACCTCTAGGTGGTTATACCCTCCAATGCTTTGAAAATCGAGTAGGGTCAAGAACTGTGTATAACATTTACGAGTATTTCGTCAACCCTGGGAACGGCCATCTCGTGTAGTAGGCTCACAGAGTTGTGTTTGGATTTACGTTCTCATTAGGACTGATAATGTGACATTAGTATCTGATCGCCTTTTCGATTGACTGCGGAAGTGTATACAGCGTATACGGTGTTGTTGTTGTTACAAAGGGATTTGCTCAATTTGGCTGCAGCAAACAACAATCATTCCAGTGCTTCGCGATCTACCCATTATTTCCTGTGTGCGATTGCAAGATGGGACCACAATTCTTTATTACGGATGACTTAGAACATCTTTAACAAACAGAAATGCATCATCTACCATTGTCTAATCAAAATTGGAAATATTTGTCAATTTTCGCTATTGCTAGACCTAGTACACTTCGATCGCCGAGGCCGTTACAGTGAACTAACCCCACTTAGTTGACTATCGAATTTTGTTTGATGTAATTTTTTTTATCACAGAGGCTTTTAACAAAAAATGTCCCACGATAGGTATTACAACGCGCACATTCATGGTTAATCATTTTGGGAAGACTGTGAATGATACGAGATGCACGGTTTATGTTACGAAGATAAACATAACTATGGTAGAACAAGGATTTACGAGAACATACATCTGATTGTTCCAGGTTAACTAGAGAGTACGGCGGTGTAAAATGTCTGTGGTAGCTGCACAATATACATCATCAGCATCAGCAAAAACAGATTCTAAACCGTAGAGAACTACTTAACTAAATTCTAGGAATGAATAAAGTTGTACAGTAGAAAGCTTGAAAAACCACATCTAATCTTAACTCACCACAGTATGTGCGTTAAGCTGAATCATTCCCCCTAAATCATACAGCTACCACGACATACAGATACTCAGTGCCATCAGTCAGTCGCCGATATTGCGGTTAGTTAAGCCTATCCTGAATGCAGACTATTGTGTCACTGTTGTGTTCTACGATGAGTGTAAATATCCTGTATTGCAAACGCTGGATAAAGTGTGATATGCTTACAGTGTCGCCAATCAGGATGACATACGCAGAATCCGTTTGTAGAACTTCCCCTAAAAATAGGGCTTCGCTGCATATAACACACACTAACCTAGTCCATTATGATTTTCCACAGATTAGAAATGGGCACTTGTATGGAGCGGGTGGATAGAATTCTTATACCTTGTAAATGTTCGTTTGTGCGTGTTTAAGCTGACTGAAGGCATATAGACATCATTTGACGTATGATCAGAATCAATGAATTGCTAATTTTTGCCCATAAAAGCACTGACCTTCTAGGGGTGGTCTTAGACTGACTACTTCCAGAAGGCATATCGTCTACCAAACTCCCCATCTTTTCTGTGTGTCATCGGCTTCCCACAAGAGAATTAGAAAAGTTAAATATGCACTGAAATGCTGATATTGTTTGTTTCTCTCAAACGTGGACTGTGTACATGTTATATATATATATATATATATATATATATATATATATATAACGGGCGGCCTACGGGAATACGATTAAAGGTTGAGAACAGTCTTAACGACCGACCAACTACTTTAGATATAAGTGTTTTCTGCGAAGTTTGTGAGTTATGATCACATGGTTCAATTGGGCACACAAACTATTACTTTACGGGCGGACTCAGCCGTTAAAGTTCAGGTCGAGAGGGAAATCGTTTGGTTTGTTTTAAGCCAAGAAATAACACCCAATTATTCACGTGATGGACCTGAAGAAGATAGAAGCAAGACGTAACCACATGCTGCTATCACCTTGTGCTGACGTTTGCTGAGATTAAGCAACTTCTGACATTCTGAAAAAGACAAATTGTTCAACGTATTGCTTAAGCTGTTTTAACCCAAATCATCAGCGTTCCTAATACTATTAGAATGTATACGAAACGTGCAGCGATACTGGTAAGGTTTGTCTTAGAGCATGAATAAATGCATACATAAGGGGGCATCCGTCAGCTTTTGTGTACCATCTGATGGCGCTTGTCGATTAGTAGTGCCTTGGAAAACCTCAGGTTATTTGGGCTTTCAACCCACAGCGAAACATATGGGGATTCGTTCGATAAGGTGGCCAGGTTTTATGGTGGACTCAGATGATAACGTGAACACCATAGCTTGTGAGTGCTAAACTCAGACAGGACATACCGCATTTAACAAAAACGTGTTCAAGGACAGTTAACACCAGTTAGCTGCCTCGGATCTAAAATGAACACAATATAGCTCCTTTTCTGAAACCGTTGCACTTTTCTGTTTCTATGTACTGTACTCGGCAGTTGTTTGCTTAGATGTCATTAGATGAATGTCATTGACTGTTCGGTCAGTCGTTAGTCTCAAGGACCTTTTGTATCTTCCACGTGTCCACCCGATGTGTCACCTACTGAACATCAGACGGTGCTAGTCAACGTATGAAAAGGCTACCATATAAACTGTTTTCAAAAAGAACTGTCTTCGCTGTAAGATGAATTGAAGTCATATACTAAACGCTATTGTTAGGCGACATCATGAAATATTTAGTACTTCTGGACAAACAAGATTGTTACCACTGCAATACTAATCACGCAATTCAAACTGCTGACCATGTGACTGAGAAAGATCAGATCAATCCCTCAAGCTGATCAGATAGGGGGGCATACATTCACCTAATCACTGTGAACATGTAATATATTGTAACATATAACGTGTTGTTCATTTACTTACTGTGACGTCTCCACGAGGTCAATTTTCCTATAACGCTCTTTAATAAAACTGTGACTCATCAGTGCGTCTTCCGAATGTTTGGTTATTCGCTCAATTTTGAACTTTGACCGTCAGTATGTCGAGCTAGTTTGAACTTTACTGAGTACAGTGAACACGTGAATTGTCAAATTAACGTCATTCAGCAACGACCTATTAGTCGATCGATGTCCGCTCGTTGTTTGTTACTGCATGCATAAACATACTCCGAGATAACAGCGAAGGCAGTGTGTTTTACTGTCGGGACTATAACAACTAACTGACGTTAAGTGGCCATGTAACATTTGCAGTCTCAAAGTGCCATTGTCGTTCGCGCTATCACATGCACCGAACACAGATTCGTGAATTTAACCATTCTTTTGACTGTTACCACAACAGAGTAAACCAACCTATTGTGACAGTCATTCACTAGACACATAGTACGCCCACCCAAGCTGAAAGTAGCAAATAGAAACTTTCAGTGATTTGTATGCAAGCCGGACCGTAAATTTTGAATCATCTCGGTTGTTTTGTAGGCAAGTGTAAATTGTACAATCGGCATGAACTGTCAGTTACGAGGAGTGCAAGTAAAAGTTTTGGTTGGTCTACTGTCGTCACATGGCATCAGAATACCTTTTCGGTAGGGACTTGCCTGATATACCCTAAATATAACTCACAAGCGCATGTCGCTCAGCGTTCGCATATAATAATTCACGCATTCGTGTCTAATATGAGATCATCGGAGCAGTGATCAAAGCAGTTGTCTCAAGAAATCTTGGCCGGAGTTCTAGTTCAGACCCTGACTAGGATATACACTAATTGTGAGCTCTAACAGGTGAAAAATTCGAGTATAGTGATTTTTTCGAAAGGGGCTCGCCGAACTATCTACGTGAGTGTGACAGCTCTGATCAACTCTCAGTAATGTTCAAGTATCTTCGAATATTCAGTAAGAAGAATTGCTCGGTTTATTGATGCCTCTGAATCACGTAACGCCATAGGTTGGATAGGTCACAGTCTTTGAATGGCATATTTATTTGTTTGGCGGGACACTTGACGATACAGCCTTTTATCGGACTTGTGGGATCTATTCTACACTCAAACAGAAAACAGGATATTTAATATCATGCACGAATATATCATGAGAGCAGGTATCTGCTTGGGTACGTTCAGTTAAACGGGAATGACATGAAGTGGAACGACTCCAGTAGTGCAAAATTAGTGGATAACAAGTCATACGGGGTGCGATGTTTTAGTGGACGTTTGCGAGATCGGTAGGTTTGACATTGGCCGGCTGGACCAAAATTTCCTTCACTCACATAGCTCCTTGTCTAATTCATTTTGGTTTACACTGAATCCAAACACAGGTGTTTCAGCGCGGGCCAATTATGACAACGTTCATGCTCAAGTGTCCTTTGGCTATGGTCACTTTGACAACCCACTCAGGAAACGGACGCAGCCAGTTTTCGACGTCCCTGCCCTCTTCCACTACCTTGGATTGGTAGTAAGCCCACTTGCTGCATTGAACTGGATGGCTGTCCTGGCAGAGATTTCTGACCTAGCAGACCCAAACATGTCAAATACGCCAAAAGTAGGTGTTCATCTAGAAGCAGTTGCATTCATAAGTTTGTATGTTGTACTGTTGACTTCGTGGATATGCCTAGACATTCAGACAGATGCTTGCAAACACACGGCACAACAATATTTATGTTTGCAGCATCACTATCTTCCGCATATGGTAGGAGGTTTGCTATCAAACGTACCCAAGAAAACACTTATGTCATCCATTTGTTGACTGTGACCATCAGCATATTATCCACTAAAGTTAAAAGGCTTACATCGTACTTTAGAGACCCGATATACATCTGTGAATGCGTCTGTGATACGTAGCTATTAGTGGAAACTAAACAACAATACGTAAGTTACTACGCAACAGGGTTGAGTTAGGCCCACACTGTCAAGTGAGTTAGAAAGTTGAGCAATTGATTCAGGTAACGTTCCCCGCCATAACCTGTTTTCTGTTCTAACACAGGTCAGACTGGTGTTCAGTGACTGAGACATCCTAAATCAACTTGGAACATGCTCACGGAATGCACTTTCTCTGTTGAACTGTTGGCTTACCTGCTAATCCGAATGCTGTACCAAACCCCTCGCGATGGAACCCAACCTCTACCTCATTGATGTCTTAGTCTTAGGTGAAGTGAAAAAAGCGTACAAGGTGAGCTCCCAAAAACAGGCGCTGGATCTCGACAGAAAGTTTTGGGAAGCAGTCAGTGTTCGCATTTTTTCTCTGACAGTGGACCAGCCATAGATAATCGGCCCGTGCATTAGATGCCTACACCTGAGATACAAACGTTGTAAGTTTGTCGCAGTTCTTCGTTATAATAGTCCAGTCTTAATCCAAACTGATGATGCTAAGTGCTGGTTCTAATGAAAAGCTCTCCAGCACAATTTACTCCACACACCTGGGTGACCAGTTACTTCTTCTTAGTGATATTAACAGGCGAACTGAGTGCTAATCGTCTGCATAATTACACCTCTTCAGGATTTACACAACTGGCATGGTCAGTGAGTAAAATGACTTTTCATTTCGTGTACTAATCATGAGGTACCTATCAAAAACGTCAGATTCCTCTTTAGTGTGAGATATCACTCACCAGACAGTCGTGTTTGATTATCTGAACGTGAGACAGCTGAACACTTACACCGCACTTATCGCCCGAGTGTTGCGCGGTGCTGAATGCACCAATCCCCATAGACTGTGCAAAACTCAAGTCGAGTAGAAATTGGTTCATTTTTGATAAGTGCTGTGGGTTGGATGTGAAATGCTTGAAGAGCTAGAAGACAAATAATCTGCTCCAAATTGTAGCAGCCGTTCATCTTCAAGACCAACCCACAACTACTACTGTAGCTGGTGTGCGACAACATGATGAGGAAAAGGTAGCTGAGTCAGCCATCGAAACACTTATACTTTAATGTCTGAAACTTTAGGACTAGCTTGGCAAAAACGATGTCATCGTATCAGTGCTGATAATGAAAGCGAACAACGCGTTTATTCCTCCCTTGTGGACGCGAGTAGTTAGGAAAACAGGATGACGGACACGGAATTAACTGTTATATGGGCAAATGAAACACACAAGCAATATTCCAGTTGTCAGGGTCTGCGATACCACGGTATTATCCAAGTATTTCCTTCACATTATTATATAGATCCCAGATCATGAATAGGCGACACCTTGAACTGTAATACTATCCCAGCTAGTGCTCTAAAGATCGATGAGCTACGGTTGTTTGGTTTCAACTGAAACGATAGGAACCATAAATCTAGACGACATGACCACAAGACGCTTCCACAGTTACAAATGAAAATGTGCTGGACGTCTCTAATGGATGAATCATGGACGTAAACACTGCACACTGTCAACGAGGAAACGGTGAATACTTTAGAAGGAAGTGCACGGAATCAACTTTATACATTTCAATCGTACCAATCAAATAGCAAATTGTTCCTCTTTCCGAAAATTTGGACTATGGTTTCCTACCTTTCTCAAATTTAGTCTGTTTGGTGCTTTGTATGTTGAATCTTTCAGTCTAAATCTTGTATTTAGTTTCTTCCTTAATCCCATCCGGAGCGCACTGATACATACTTTTGTAGTGAAACAAATCTTTACCTCTGTACTGGAATATCTATACTTTTTGTTTCTGGGAGCTTTTAATTACACATTCTCATTGGCCCACCAAATAGCTAAACGACATTGGTTAGTCATACTAGAAAGACCCACATTGATACATATCTCAGACTTATCCCTTCGGGTTTACGTTGGATACGTGGCGTATGAATGGAACCGTAAGTGGTTCAGCGCAAGCTACTGATGATGACTGTAATAAGTAGACGTCTTTTGGCCTCGGTCAATGTGACAGGCTAGTGCGAAATGGGTACTGCTGACAGAATTGATCAGATGAATTTTTTGCTTGTACTGACCAGCGGTCACCGTTCTCTATTGAATCACCCATTCTCACCTTTAGAAGTGTTGACGCTGTTGGTCTACTATCTCCACTTTTATCCAGCAGTGTTTGTGCACTATACATTGGAAGGTTTAGTTAGCTTATCAGTCGGAGTTTGTTTTCATAATCGTGTGCAGAGCACAATAGTATATAGCTACTGTTAATTACTGACAACGACCTCATGGTATACAGTTAGTACCTTTCATTCCTGCTTATTCGTTGCCATTATAATGGTTTTCGTTTGTTCCCCAGATTCAAAGATTTACGTTTCCTACCAGGCATTCATGTAGCTAACCAGCAGTAATCGAGTAGACCAAACAAGCCTCTTCACGCGTTTCTGGATCACGTTCATTCGACTTTACACTGGGGAAAGTGCGTGCAAGTGAAACATCAAGGGGTGTAGCTTGAACCACTTGTGATGGCAGTTATGGGTATGGGTCTTACGGTTCCCATCACTTTAGGGATCTATTGAAAACTATGTGAACAACGTTATCGATGTGAGCCTGGAGGTGTAAAGTGTACATCAGGTGATACAGAGTTATGTAAATACACTGTTTGATGTGTGATTGGATTTTTAGTGGTTTACGGATAATTGGCCGTAGGAAATATGTGGTATGTGCTCCTCGTCCAGGACAGCGACAGCTTCAGCTGTCCATAGCGCCCTTGTCTGATCACTCGAAAGAGAATGTTTACAATTTATCCATTATTTTAATCATGGGATACACCTTGATTTGTTTGTTTGTATCAATCAACACTTACCTGCGGCCAGTGGAAATAGGTTGTCCTGCATAATTGTGTGATTATTTCATAACGTACACACGGACTTTGTCAGATAATTGCCAAGTACTTTCCAAAGTATCCGGCTTTCAAGCAACGAGTTAATTGTTGTAAATCGTCCGGTTTAGGATACACAGTTGTTAACCTATTCTAAGAGGTTTATTTCTGTTTCAACAACAACCGAGATCACACGGCCGATAACCACATCGGTAGACTGACAGACACAGCAGTGGATCGTTTTGTACAAAGTGAGACGATATCAATCTGAGATGCAAGGAATGACCGCAGCCACCTGGTTTGATTTCCAGTGTCTGGCTCAACAAGACACAGGCTTTGTCTGTGTACAATACGCACTGTGATTGTAGGTGCATTTTTAAAACACAGTACTGTTTGAAACCCCTCATCTGTTTGCGAGTACATCCGTGGTCCTGTTTTTCTGGCATGAGCTCTGGTCATCCTCCCCCGAACGATTGGTCAAGACCCGGGTGTTAGAACAATGGTTATCTCAGTAACAGTCCGATGGTTACAGTGGCAGTTGACAGTAAGATTGAAACACCCAACTTAATAGACTGAATGTAGTTTACTGTCTTGGACAAATAGTCCGGGGTAAATGGTAAACGGTTACGCGCCAGCTTTGGTCCATCTAACTGAGGTGCGAATTATCCGAAAGCAAAACGCTTCGTGCGTGTGCGGTGTTGGACTATGAACTCCGATATACGAAGGGGATAGTACGATCAGACGATGGTGACCCGTGGACTTAGCTGGGTAAATATCAAGATCTGTCATCCAAAGGCTGTTAATGTTCAAGCCGGACATAATGTAACAACAAAGGATTGCTGGACACCCTCCATCTAACCGCGTGATTTCATTGAAATTCTCATATACCTCTTTCTGAAAGAACCTACTCGTCTAACAGGCTTACCGGTCGCCAGTTCTGAAATAATATCAAATTTCATCTAGGGGACAATTCATTCTTTGAACTCTCCCCTGCACAAACCTATGAATTTAAGCACATATCGCAATCAACTCAAAATGCCGCGTATTCACTCGCCGATTACCCACGTGACCAATAGTGAATACAAGTTAATCAGCAGGCAACCGCCTCTCACTTTTTCTTACTTACGACCCTCAATCGTTCATTCCACTCATCACCAAATTTTGACCAGCTAACCGATGGTATACGATTGAGAAACAGCTAACTCCGTGACAACTTCACACTATGTTATTGACCTTTTGTCCAATGTTGCCCGTTGTTTATTCGCCTATGACTTTCAGACCTCAGCCAGTGACGTTCGGTATAACAGTTCATCATAAGTATACAATTTATCTGAGGCACCTCAGGAGGATTATAACTAGCCTCTGAATATAATTATTTTCAGGTATGTACATAATGCTTCTCCCTACTGTAAACACAGAGGACATTTCCTATTTAGGAGACGTTGTATTCATCAGTATAAAATGGAGTGATTATAAAGCTTATGAATTGCAATCAACTCAATACTTTCTCCAGAGGACAAACTAAAACATGCGTCCGTAAAACATAATATCATCTTGTTGGAATTTACAGAGCATTTTACTCCGTTTCACAACTAACAACGGTCCGTAAAATGAGTTTTTTGGCGTATGGATCATTATTCTTGATGTCCGCTTCAAGTACTATGAACAGCCATGAACACCCGATCAGTTGACTAGAAGCGTGTACTAAAGAGGTGATAGAGAGTAACATTTCAAGTTGGACATCACCCACAATTGATCGCAATCGTCGCATTCCCATAGACTTTCCAGTCGGCTGTTGGCGAAGAAGAGCATTAGACTCGAGTTTCACTCTCATTAGAGCTTGTCAGTAGTGTATAGCCTCGCCACTGCCTGCCCGAGAACTCCGGCCACGCTGTTCATGAGGCATCCGTGTTTAAAACTGCGCCATTGACCTCATATTAGGAAGTCCTAGTTGCGAGGTTGTCGATTGGAGTTAACAGACAGTAACTGTGTCTCCTCTGGAGGCAATCAGGCAAACTGATCATAACTCACAAGCGAAAGTGGTTGTGTGTCCACATATGATAATTCGGTCGTGCCTAATGTGAGGTCAATGGTGCAGTGGTTTAACACGGTTGCCTCATGAACGGCGTGTCCGTGGTTCAAGTCCAGGTAGTGGCGATGACATGCACTACTGACGAGCTCTAATGAGAGCGAAACTCGAGTCTAGTGTTTCGTTTCGAAATGGGCCGGCTTGAAAGTTTATGGGAATGCGACATGTGCGATCAATTGTGGGTGATGTTCAACTTGAAATTAAGCAAATCCCCAACTACTCGTTAGAGTAACATTTACTGGGAGAATAATGGGCAAAAAACGAATTGTCATATAATAATTATTTCACCGTTGTCAATAGTCAGAGTGTCCGGTCCGACCTCACAGAAACCACGTTTACGGCAAACGATCTCGCAAACGCTTGACACTTCAATGTTTGGAATGTTATTGCCGTTTAATTATTGGTTCACTTATTACTGCTAAAACGTCGGTTTGTCATAGAAGGAAAAGTCAAATGAGGAGAGGAAACAGTAGACACAACGGAATAGTTCACACCGCTACAAAGGTTAACTTATTAACACAGTGATTGGGTGAAAACTCCTCTGTTAATCTGAATTGTTTATGATTGCAGACAAAAGCAAGAACTTTGAAACGTCTTCTGTATCATCACTAACATCCAGATAGATATGACGCTAATAAACATCAACAAATGGTAACTGACTATCGAACTAAGAATAACAAAGCAAACGAAAGGAGAGAAATATGGTCTGTTCAGCGCGAATGGTCACATAAATTAGCAGTACAATTTGCTATATACATCGACGAAAATAAGGTTAGTTCAAACAATAACCACTCTGGTCAATTCATGCATTTTTAATCCGTTGTGCTGTTGCACAAGCGAAATAGCAGTTCGCGGACAGAAGATGCGGTTGAATGATTCTGGTAACTGCAGATGCAATGTTTTCACCACTGGTGCTGTGACAGGACAATGCCTGCTGACTTAGTCTATTAACGTGGCTCATACACGAAATCAGCATATTATGCCCTGGCTGCAGGCGTTGTTAGACAACCTTCTGGATCAAAAAGCATGAACTCATTAATAATCTTCAGTAATGGGCTTCGCTACACAGAACTTGAACACGTGTTCCATGGAAAGCTCCCACCATCTGAGGCTAAATTCAATCGCCGGTGTGTAGTCGAGTGCAAGACCATATACTCGTTAGCGTTCCTTCCAACATGCTCTCGCGACATGCGTAATGGTTGTTACAATTTCAGGAGTCACTTACGATGACCCGAGGTGTATTGAAACATTTTGTTGCCACAACATGATAAACATGTCTAATCAGCACACTGCCTTGCCCGAGCGCGCAGTGAATAATGCATCAATGTCTGATTGTGGGCACTGCCGCGCGCAGTGGGTGTACTCGAAGCTACATCAGGCTTTTGGGAGATACCAGATGTTTTTCGACCATATTGGAAAATACGCCGTCAGTCACCGTCAACTGTTGGACGATCGGAGTGCTTTTTGTTTGAGGGTACCATTTCTAACCCCCTTCCTCCTGATGCGGATGACAGCAGTGCCGCAACTATAAGAGTAGTCCTCCTATTTGGCCATATGATCGTACGCCGCTACCTGAACAATCCTACGCGGACTTACAATTATATGCGTGCAACTGTTTTCCGTCTGAGTGCTCCCTTATAGCCTGTCTGACAAGGTTGCACCTGAAAGGACCGGAGTGCTAGTCAACATTGCCTGTCAGATCAAAACAACACACAAGCTCGATCACCTCGAGATTCTACCACGGTCATCCATTTTAGCCCACCTATAAACAACTGTCAATTCAAACGCTTCTCTCTCATTATTTCTGATGATGTCGAAGCTGAATGTCGTGGTCAAAGTGGAGCGGGAATCGCACTGAGTCCCAGAGTAGAGTAATGTTTGCTCGATGAGATCGAAATGAACAACCCTCTGTGCACTGGCAGACACAACACGTCGGTTGAAGTCTGTGGAAGGAAATCACAAAGACCTTGGATAACCATTATATCAGCGTACGCTACAAAGAAATGTTGTTCGGATGTTACCAAAGGTGTGTTCTATGATGCCCTCGTTGACCTTCTGAAGGAAACTAAACATTATCATACTAGTGGGCGATTTGAATGCTCAGCTTGGTCGTCTTTTTCCGGACGAGAAGCGGCTAGGAAGTATGCTTTGTGTCCTGACACAACGCACCAACAATTGCGAAAGAATTCTGCAGCTGTACATATACCACGATTTGCATAATTCGAGCACCGCATACCAACACAAGAAGAGACGCTGTGTTACTTGGAGACCTCCGTGTGCTTCCCAACCGTGGACACAGTTGGATCATATAGCAGTTAGTTACAGCCGGCGCCACTCTGTAAAGGACTGTCGTGCCTTTTGGAGCAACCACCTGGATTCTGACCATGTTGTGCGTGCCCGTTTTGTTTTATCATTTGCCCAGAGGACCTACACTCGTGAATGCAAGGTACTTAACTGGTATTCGAGCGATGAGGAGGTAAAGAACGCTTACCAGAAGGCGTTGGTTAACAAGTTGCCCAATTCGAGTCAGGTGAGTGATCTTCACGAACGTTGGGAACAAATCGCCGCAGCTATGAAAGCATGCTGTGAAGAGTTATGTTTCGAGTGAGCAGTTTAGTAACGACAGAAGTGGATTTCGATCACTTCATGAAACCTGATGAAAAAGAGTCACTCAATCTCACCTGATTCTAAGTATGATGACGA
>LUCH01000065.1:336167-382218 GCA_013368495.1 Paragonimus heterotremus
TCTCGTCAGCCTGTAATATTGTTGATGAGATATTAGCGAGGATAGTGAGGTCACGAGTTGCGTTTGTCAGACTGCGACATCTGTGGCTTCGAAAAGATGTCCGGTTATCACTGAAAGGAAGGGTATATGATGCATTTGTGCGTTCCATTTTGCTCTATGGCCTGGAGAGTTGGCTTGTTCATAAGAAAGATGTCAACAGTTTTGCTGTGCGCGATCATTGATGTCTGCGCCAAATAGTCCACATTAAATTGACTGATCGTATGAGCAATGTGCTAGTTCGTCTGCGCGTATTGCGGAACACTCAGAATGCGCGATCAATTGGTCAACTAATTATGTTGTACAGCCTGCGATGGTTAGGTCACGTACTCCGTATGTCAGCTGAGCGTTTACCGTACCGAGCGCTATATACTGAGACCACTAACAGTTGGATAAAACCACATGGTGGTCAAGCAACAACGTTGTCACAAAATATGAAGACCCTGACTGCTCCATTGAGCAAATCGTTTCGGATAGCTGTTGGTGTGCATAACAGGCGTGTTCAAGTTTAGTTCTTTTGCTGGACTGTCCCACTTACAGAAGCATTTTGCCCGTGTGAACACTTTATTCACTAGTATGTTTAAATGTGTGACTTTCACGTGTCATCTTTCACTAACTCAGATTTTGAAAGACGTAGTTCTTCCCACTGCTCATAGCGCAGATAAATGAGCATCTTCGAGGACTGATTGCTGGAGTAACCGTTCATTTTTATTTCTCTAGTTGATGACGTTTGAGTTAGCTGGACTTACTTAGCAAAGTCAAGTTTTATATGTTCATAATTACTATCAAAGCTTTACAACTTACGTTGTAACTCGACAAACGTGAAAGGTTAACTTGTCACGGGGAATTGAAATTCAGCAGAGACAGTCACCATCCAGTTGCAGAACCCGCGGACAAATTGGCAACAAATGTTTCATTAAGTAGAAACCGTACCCCAATTATACACCCAACAGTGCCCGAACTAGTGACATTCATCCTGGTAATCGTGATATGTCAAAGCAACAGGCAAAGGCATTCGCCAAACTGATTTGAACACAATGCCACGTCACATGCAGGTTTCCCTCTCCCCTTCCGCAAAGCTGAAATGCCTCTGTGACTCTTTGCTGTTCTTGTGTGCATTACGTTTGAACTGGACAAGTTGTGTCAGTCACTTTCTGACACCATCCTGAATCAGAGGTGTGAAGTCGGACAGCTGAATCACGTGCATCGAAAATGTTCACTCGCAATGGCAGCTTACGCGTTCGGATATACTTACCAGCCGATCTCTTTGAAGTAAAGGAAGAATCGTTAGGAATGCACCTGCAGGAAACTACCCACAAAATTGGCTATATCGACCGGCGCAGTCTATAAGCGGGGTTGCACTCGTTCATGTGAAAACGTAATTAGTGTTTTGCACACAGTGTGTGGGAGGCAGTTTGACATGAAAACACCTAATTTCCTTCAAGGAAGCTCACTTAGATCAATCTTAGCTGAGGAAATACTCTTTAGTTTATGGTTGAAGTTACTGTTGCTTTCTCGTAAACATTTGATAGTCTACGCAACTGCAAAATTCAAACCGACCTTTGTCCCGATATGCGGTATACTTGAGGGCTTAACCATTACAGCATTCAACTTTCTGAGTGATTTCAGACAGAGGTGACTGTTTCTTGATATGTGAGCGGAAATTATGAATAAGATTGGTCAATTATGTCTGCTCATGATTAACTATGCAAAACGGCGATCACTTTAAAAACGAATCATAGACTGCAGACAAATTACGGATAAAACGCATACCTACAGAGGTATTAAGTACATATGCACACACTTGCATACATTGTTCACACGATTATGTAGGCTCATAATGCAACGTAACCATACAGGTAATTTCGCGATTTTCACCATCATTAAAATTTAACATAAGTACGATTTATTATCACGACTAGAATGTGATCTGTTGTCTAGCTTTTAGTTCAAAGCGAAGGTTGAAATCAGAAGTTTCTTCTCGTAAGAAACCAGTTGAAGAGTCCATCTGAACATGTCATCTGACATTGTGAATAAGTTGTTGTTTTGACCGTATGTAACACAACTTTCGCGTAGTAATATGTTCCGGATTTTCGAAAATGCAACTTGTTAGACTTCCGCATTTTGTCGTCTAATCCAGATAAGCGTTCTTCTAAACTTTCGGCCTGTAACCATTTTCCTTAGTGTGAATGCATTTCGGAGTACTTCCATCCACCTGACAACCACTAATCTTACAGACATTTCTAGTTTATGTACTCATTGTCTACTCCTTTATCTGTGTTGCCATTTGAATGGGTCTACCTCATTAACCAGGCACATGGAATGATTGTACCGATCCTTTTTCGGAACTAAAAATATCCCTTTGTTTATCTATTTACCAAGCCGTACCACACTAATTGTTTATAGCCAACTCAGGACGATCTATCGATGTGCATGGCCGACTGAGCCAACGCCCGATGAAGACCAGACATCAAAACAAGTTTTAAGAATGTAACTCAGGTGACACACTCTGTAGGACTTAAAATTTAGTCACCTGTCATCCTCATGCCTTGACCGATTCAGTTCGCGATACCTGGTTATGGCGCAGTAGGGACTTAAGTTTTCTGTCGACCATTTCACTCGGATTCAGTAAAGTTTCAATGTGGTGAGGTAATTTGTACTTGGGAGCAATCCTGGACCTAACTCACTAGTGGCAGAATAACGGATGGTAACTGGCTATCGTTTCGACACTTGTGCGCCATTGATACATTAATTAACTAAACCCTGGTGAAGCGATTTCTACTTAACGTTACAGTCCACTGTTTTTTGTTGAAAACTGGTTGTGATTGTTTAGCATATAATGACATGATATTTGATGTTCAACCAAAATAGTTTTGACCCGAGGCTTTCGGATGGTTTGCACTTCAACATATGAGTCACATCAAAACACCATGAAAGTAAGTTTTCCAATGTTAACTCCAACTAGAGTGATACCATGCTACTGCTATTGTTTTGTCCAGGAGGCACGGCCATGTTTACTTTGGTCGTCCGTCTTACAATAATGCAAAACATCAGTTTACAAGGCGAGATGCACGGATAGCAGCAGATAGTCTAAGCTTTCGGTACGAAGTGAGAGGCGCCGCGACGAAGCAGTTAGCCCACAAACAACGAATTGGGGAAAAGACTTTGTGAAGACGTTGACTATGATCAATGTGTGACCACTTCGTGACCAGTGAGGGTAAATTACTTGTTGACTACGGACTGAACTATTACAACAAAAACGTCTTCTAGCGATCGACGGTCACGTTGGCTCTCGGTAACCTCCATCGGCAGTATAGGCGAGGTGGAATTAACAAAAGCAACGCCGCAGTCATGTTTCTTTTGTTCGTGCCTTAATGTGGTCATTTCGTCTAATCAGTCTGGACAGACTCTGAAACCAAAATTAGGTCCCCACTGCGAACAACGCGGGTTGGCTATTTGAATGATTTTGTCGGCGTGGGTATTACAGACCACCTAATGGAAATGCCAAAAGGCAGACGATAAGTGCATCGATGGCACTGATGAACTATATCACATATGTCACATGCTGTTTACATCTAACCAAAAACCGTTGTTGATGCCATTGTCGATCGCTGTATCTACCAGTGGAGAGCTCCCTGGTAGTCACAATCTAATCGGGGTTCTAGCTTCAAAAAATTTTTGTTATAGGAGACTTGCTAACTTTTAACTCACTCTTTGTGATTTCAATGCCTGATCATATTACATACCTCGAGTACACAACTTTTGATTCTGAAATATAGCAGCCGTGAGATATACAGGGAATGGGACAGCTACAACTCGTCCAGCTGCTAAGAAATTTGTGCATCACATCTCCTTTCAAAGATGCTATTCTAGGCAAAACAACTGCCAGACAGCACGTTTTAAGCTCTCGAAACTGCAGACCAATTTCCCTACGAATATATTTTTGTGTTCATGCCTAAAATGTAGAGAACTTGCTTTTTAACCTTCTTCTGTGTACGTTTCTGTGTTTGTTCTTATAAGGCTGTTCACTGGACGGCCACTTGACCTGAAGGTCTCTTGACTGGTGGCTTGCCCATTACTAAATCTGTCAAACACGGCGGTTAACGAAATCAATATTCCAACAAATCCCATGCCTTTCTGTTAAGCTGTTAATATAGCCAACAAGTTTCGCTCTATTTATTGCGTAGATGATCCCTGAGGGGATAGCAGAAGTTTGTATTCTGATAATACATAAGGCTTTCCTCATTTGCTTTCACCATCAACTCACGTGTTTCAAAATTACTTCCCTTCAGGCTGTAGGACATCTATGGTCAAACTGCCGTTATATCAACGGCTCAAGTTTTACAGTTCAAGTAACATTGCCGATAAAGGCTAACACAGTTTTGTCCAACTTTGTCAATCTGAAATTTATCTCTTTATTGCGTTACTCGGTTACGTGGATATGTGTGATATCGAACAGCCGTACTATGCATGTTAAATAACTGAACACAAGACGGAAGCTATAATGTACTCCTCAAAATTGGATGAGAAAGGATGACGTGTGCGAAGTGTGCAAAATTTGTTGTTCTTTCACTATTACTTGGCATTCATGTCTAAAACAACGAAATGACCAGTTTACCACCATGATTACGTTTGGCTTTGAATCGATGAGAAGATTTATTCTCACTGCCTCCGATCTATTAAACACATCGGATGTATTTACATTTTAAGAGTTATCTCTTAATATAACAGTCTGTTGTCCATTTCCACTGGACCAAATGGATAAGTATTTTGCCGCGTATTTACTGTTACGTTGTTAATGGCTCGTGTCAATCTTGCGATTTTCTGTTTGCAATTACAGATGATAAAACAAATTATTCAAATTATGCATAACGAACATGCACATACTTAACCACTTGTCTTTCTGTTACTCCTAGATATCATCGTGTGAATGTGGACACTCGTCGATTGGCAATTACACAAACAAAACAAGATATATGCGAGCTCGACGGCTCATTCGCAGACGCAAACCGTTTCTCATTTTTGCAATACTGACAAGTCTACCTCTGATTTATTTGACACTTTACATATGGAACTTTTATGCGAAAAGTTTTCAACAGTTTTCCTACCCCCTCGAAGTAGATCTCTATCAGTTATATGAACAAGATTTATTGGGAAACAATAGTCAATCATCATCATTACCAAGTCCCCTGAATCCGAAAGCATTCCGATGCAAGCTAGCTGTACAGCATGTGTGTGAAATGGGATCAAATGTCAATCTCATGATATTGATCAAAACAACTCATACTCGAATTAATCAAAGGGAACAAATCAGAAGGACATGGGCTCATCCTTTTTGCTACTATAACATGGGCATAAACGTCAGAACATTTTTCTTGCTTGGTGAACTCTCACCAAATAAGGATATGTTAACAGCAAGGTATATCCAAAAAAGCTTGGAACGAGAGAACCGGATTTATGGCGATTTGCTCCAATTTGATTTTGTGGACCATTATAATAACAACACCTATAAGTTAATGTCAGCATTACAGTTCGCCGCCCAACATTGCCCACAAGCTCGTTTTGTTATGATTGTGGATGATGACTTTTTGGTTCATCCATTCAATCTGATTAAGACAATCACTCAGGTGACTCAAACACAGTATCCACGATATGTTGCGGGGCACGTATTTTCACACAACACCCCACTCCGTTCCATTTTCTCCAAATGGTATGTTTCCTACAGTGATTATCCGTACAGTGTTTATCCCAGATACCCCTCTGGTGGATCAATCATTATCAGTATGCCAGTCGTGAAACTTTTGCTCGTTGGAATGCGATACACCAAATATCTTTATATTGACGACGTTTTTCTAGGAATTGTGTTACACAAACTTGGGATCTCACCGATGCATTTGCGGGAAATTACTATTGAGACTCAACCAAATATGAGGAGAATGATCTCTGCGCATGGATTCCACAATGATCACGCTCTGCTCCAGGGATGGGCGCAATTGAATTTGGAGCGGTACTGTGAATAAAAAATCAACGAAGTGAAAAAACAGCAGCAGTAGAAGGAACACCTTTGTAATTGCTTACAGACAAAGTTGTCCGTCTTGTTTTTAAATAGAATGGACTATTTTTCAAAATATACAGTATTAAGTGTACTTTTTATTTGGAGCCTTTCTAATATACAAATTCATGTATGCAAGCATACTGATCAACCTACTTGTAAAATGGATTAAGCTTTCAAGAATAAATAGGTACCATGTAAACGTCTCTGCATCCCTAAGGATAATTGGTAGGTAACCTGGATCCTCGTGTACCGAACACTTCTGATCAATGTTTAACCAAAGGGTTACACCGAAATACGTGTCAGTATGCTTTAGAACAGGTTCGGTCTCCATTGTTTGGACTATTCGTTTGTCGCCCCTTAAACTATGCCTCGTGCACTGATTGATGATGGGCTTGCTGAATGCAAGTTATAATTCGATTACGTAGTAATTCCCCCATTCAAGCCAATGCTCGCAAAATTGGTGAGTGAGCGAGTAATAGCTCAAACTCGTTGGAGTTTTGATCCCCTCTTTGGAATATTTCTACTTAATGAGCCTAAACAGGGAAAAAACGGGCTACTCAGTGTCGACTTGCTGATATGAATCACGAAGCATCATGAATGAAACGAGAGTTCTTACGTTTAGTTGCATTGGAATACAACAGGTGTGCAAAATTTTGCTGTTATTTCGTACTATATGCCTGTGTACGTTCAAGACAAGACCTTAAGATCACTCGATATTTTATAGCTACCGACGCTGTTATTCATCGCAGCTTGTCAAATTTTTGACCAGATAGACATAGCTTAATTTGCAATAGGAGAATATTTCAAATCTATCAGTTTTAGCAAAATCAACACAGAAGATGGTAAAATGACCGCGATAAGACTACAAGCCCCTTCAGCTTGTAGTCCACCAACGAATAATAGCAAGCTGTTTATCAAATACTTCAATCTGTCCTTCGCAAATGAATTAGGTCAGTTGGAAGCATCATTTCATTTTCGCGTAGATCCCATCATATGCGTTTGGCTCAGCCGATCGGATTAAGATCGGAAGTGCTGGACAGTCGTTAGAGGAATTTTGTTGAGTTGAACCTCAACTTCGACTAGTAGTAGCTCTTCCAATCCCATAGCTCTTGAGGCTGGCCCTTGTCGGAAATAAAGACTAAACTGGACCTACGTTGCTGTTAAAGCATTTCAGTAGTACATACCATTATCATGACCTGGGTAAGAATTTTAGCCACATTTTGAAGAGTCAACCGTGTTTCCCATTGCACCATTGACGAAACATAGGACAACGTGCTCAAGCTTTGTGAGGGTTCACAGAATCATTCATTTCCAGTCCTAAGATATTATTAATGGAAGCTTAGATCCCATTCATTACGTTTAGTTTGATCTATAGAATTTACAACACAACTACTGAGCAGCCGATGCAAAATATGGATTCACTCTGATTCAGCGAGGTTTATGCGACTCATGTTCGATGTCCGCCTATGAAAATCAATGTAGACAGTGCAAAAGTGGCAACGACTGTGATCTATTCGACCATTCCCCGATATACGAACCACTCGGATCGAATAGTTGTGAATGTAAAAACGTACCGTATTCGAGGTATTCCGAAGTGATTGGCTTGTCTACACGTCATTCTCTGCTAAATGTTGCGCTTCCGATATTTGGGAATGGTGGTAGTGTTGTTCGCAGTTTGATTTGGGGATTTGTATATTGGGGCATTCGCCGAGTTTAGCAGTTACATTGCAAATGCTTCATCACCAAGCGAGGTGACATCAACAGTGCGTAGATTTTTCAGCGTTTAGGTTTAAATGTGGATTTTAATGAAGTTAGTTGGAGACAGGTTCCCTAAATAACGATGTGGGTTGTCCATTTCCTCTGAATTCTGAGTGGTTACTTTTCACTGCTTTTGAAATTTGACGTGAATTATTGTTGGATATTTGATGTTATATTTGAGATTTGACCTGGGGTCCGGTTGGCTATTTCCTATAGCTCCTGAAACTTTGATCTGGAGTCCGTCTGGCCACTTCATGTTGCTGCTGAAATTTGCGCTTGAATATGAATGGTTGTTTTCCTTCGACCAAATAGGTCAATTTCTTCGTTTCGAGAATTTGATCTGACTGACTGTTCCTTGTGCCACTGTGAGCAACGGCCCAAATCATTCAGGCTGCCATGAATGATCATATTTTTACCTTGTGACCGATCTCGCAACATCGCCACTCTTACTGACAGCCGACAGTCGTGCTCTTTTCAAACCTGAAAGCTGCTTTCGACTCAGTTGCTAGCAACCTTCTCTAGAACTGCAGTCACCTCAATGGAGGACCAGGGAAATACACAAATCTGTTAAGTTCACGGTATGCTCAATCTGCAAGCAAGATGAGAGTTTATGCACAACTGTCTCGAGCGTTCATCAATTCCGGTGGTGCTCGTCAGGGGTGTCCGAGTTCCCCCTTCCTGATCAATTCCGTCATGGACGATATTCTGGAGGGTACTCTTGGAAAGTCCAGTGGGCTTGATGTTGAGTGTCATCCTGGCGCTAGATTGACCGATCTGGAGTACGCGGACGACATTGTCTTATTTAGCCACTCAGTCGAAGACATGCACACCATGTTGGACAAGGTGAGCGATCAGGCTGGTTTGTGTGGAATACGCCTCGTACCTTGAAAGTGGAGAATGTTGTTTCAAGACTGGAGCATTCCCACTCATACTTTCTTCATTGCAGATAATCCGCTTGAGATTGTGGACTGTTTCACGTATTTGGGTAGCACTATCTCGTCAGCCTGTAATATTGTTGATGAGATATTAGCGAGGATAGTGAGGTCACGAGTTGCGTTTGTCAGACTGCGACATCTGTGGCTTCGAAAATACGTCCGGTCATCGCTGAAAGGAAGGGTGTATGATGCATTTGTGCGTTCCATGTTGCTCTACGGTTTGGATACGTGACCTGTTCATAAGGGAGATATCAACAGTCTTGCTGTGTTCGACCATCGTTGTCTCTGCCAACTGGCCCATATTAAGTGGACTGATCGTGTGACCTATGTGGCAGTTCGTCTGCGCGTATTCCGGAGCGCTCCGGATTCACGATTAATTGGTCAACTACTCACGGTGCACAACAGTGCACCAACGGTTGTGTGGAGCCACATGGTGTTCGCGCAACAACGTTGTCACGAAGTATGATGAACCTGACTGTTCCAGTGAGCAAAGTGTGTAGGTGTCGCTTGCATGGATAGGGTCCTCGTTATCGCTCGAACCGCTGGTTAGAGACGGTATCCGTGATGGCGGTGTGTCGCAGTCAATGTTACGCCTGTATCCATACCACTTCCAGCTCTTCCGTTTAGTCTTCTTTTAATAATTTTTAACCTTCTTTTCTCCTAGGATATCCCACGTCAATTTTGAGGTGATTGGCAGCCCGAGCCACAGTACCTTTTGTTCAGACTCATGGCTTCTATGATGATGATGATGATAATCATGATGATCATGATGTTCATGAGTACCAGGATTCAGTTCTCACTGTGTTCACGTCTCCTGGAATTTTCCGTTCGCACTGATCCGTAGGTACTGTCCAGCTCGTTATAGTTGCTCCCCAATCCTGTTGCTTATTACCAGGCTTCGATAAATTATCTTGCATCTTAGATGTTTTCCTGAATAATTATTTCTGCCGTGCTGAGGCTGAACATGTGTCCAGTGTGATCTTCGTGGAAGAAAATCAATTGGAACTGGTTATCTTTTTGATGACTAATTTGCATTGGTATATTCCTGTTGATAATTACCGTCCGGTTTAGGTGTACCAATCAGCTGCAAACCAGAAGAAACATTGCGGACCTCATTTTACCGAAAAGGATCACACACCCCTTCCCTTGTCACAGCAATCAATTAGTCTGTCGTAAAAGGAGTTGCATTTGGACTCTGTTCAAAAAGATTGAAACACACTGCAGTATAAGAGAGTTCCAAAGAAAAGAAGAAAAGTGCGTGTACTGTGTCGTTCTCTGCAACGGTTACCCGTGAAATTTTATCAGACGGAGTTTGTTGCATAAATATAAAGATCTAACCCCCACGGAACAACTAACAAAAGGAATTATGCCTGCATACGTCAAAACCATATCAGAAGTTACCACAAGACTTAAAAGACTGCAAGACACCAGGCCAGCATACGAGCAATCTGTAAAATAACGAAGAATATCAAAACCACAAGAGCAACTCAAACTCGCCGATAGAGGAAACTTTATGTACGAAATCCAATGCAGTGGCTGCGGACAATATTATATCGGTCAAATCGGACAGAAAATATGAGTACCAGTGCATGCCAGCACAGGAGAACATCCTACCACCTACAAATATTCTGTGGACAAAAATTATCTTGGACTTCAAAGTCCTCATAGTGGTAGTAATAACCTAACTGACCTGATTGCCATGGATGACTCACCACACCCCAAACTTGCTCGACGGCTATTTCAACTCCAGGAGCCCTTTCGCGAAACCCTCAGCCCCTGCTTTGTGAAAGCTTCGAGCTACGTGACATATTAGAGAATATTTCCGTGATCTCCTCAAAATGGATGTAAACGATTGACTTTGATTCACTATTCACAAACGTTCCCTTGCGGGAAAAAGTTGATTACTTATGTAATTTTATTTTGATTCACATCACTTATTTATCTATTCCAGTAGGCTAACTTGTGTGTACGGAAACTATTCGGTATGAGTTCCATCGATGTGCGTATAAGATAGTTGCTGGTGTGGTTATGGGCAATCCGTTAACCCCAATACTTGCTGATATTTCTCTTGGAATAGTCTAAGATGGCCTATCGGATTGAAATGACCGTCATTGGCTTTATAACCAGTGCGTTGATTTTAGTAATACCATGACTTTTACATCACTTTAATCCCACTAACCAAAATCTCTGTCACCCATACACAAGAGTTAGTTGAATCTACCATTATTAAATATCCTTATTTCTAGTTGCTTAAACGGTACACTTAGCTGGTCTGTTTATCGGGCAACCATATGGAGAGGGCATTAGTTAAAATCCTCTTCATTTGCACCTGTGGCTTACAAACGTAGTCTTGTGCAAACGCTTTCTCATCGAGCGAGGAAATTATGCACGGTCGACCACCGGAAGTCTGAAAAGGAGCTTTCGGGGAGTGTTGTGCTTGCGAATCGGTGTCAGATCAGATTTGTTGAAATTTACTGTAGTGAACGAGTGGCCAACTCCCAGCCACATTCACCACCGAAGAAGCACGTTTTTATCAGCCTTTCGTACATAGGAGACTACAATGTTACCGACGTGAGTCGGTGATTGAAGTCTGTCACTGACTGCACATCTCTTGCATCGGAAGTGTGTTTCTTACTTTCCAGTCGCAGGCTTAATGTTCACCGCTCCGATTGTTCTTTCTCGGATAACTCTGCCTCTCTTGTCATCGGCCAGTGCACCTACAGTTTCGGTAACCAGTACATCGGCAGAACGAACCGAAATCTATGATAGATGAAGGTGGAGCATGTCCCCATATGTCTAGTGCAGACAGCGGCTCATCGTGGACAAACAAAGATTGACATTTAAACTGGAAAACCCTCAGGGACGACCAAAACTGAAGATCAGTAACGACAACATTAAAGATCGGGGGAATGAACACCAGGACACTCAGCTCAGTAATCCTTGAAACTTGTTCATATTCGCTGCGCACGCCGTCCCATCGTTCACAGTGTGCTATGAGCACATTAGAGGCATACCACTCTGTAATGACCATCCTGTTCTTGGCCTCATCCCCAACAGTAGCGTAAGCTAACGTCACCACGACCAGTGACGCATACATATCACCTATGGACAATGTGTTTTATTTCGTGATAGCTCAGCTTCCACAAAATCAACAGTCGGCCTCGGACAAATCGCCATCTTTCAGACTTTCCCGTTAAAAGCCAACTAATCCGATAAGCAAAGGTCGATAATACCGCGCAAAAGACTTAACTGGATGGTATACATGAAACGGACAGTCTGCTCATCAGGAAATGATGCACTTCTTGCTTTTGGTCATTCATCTACCAGCCACTTCTAGACCAATTCTTCAGCCACCTAATGGATATGCGTCAGTCAAAAAACTGACTGATGATAAAACAGGGTCAGTGTTGTGTCTCTGTCTGACCGTCTGTCTGTCCGTCGAAGTGATTGTGTGATTATCCAGAACAACCGTGGCTCTCACGGTCAGGAGAGTCATGGCCACTCGTAAGTGTTCTTGGTCAATATGTAAGAGTAGAATATTATCATCTGCAAACAATAACATCAAGACGGGTGATGTACATTCGTTACCCTATTTGAATACCGTCCCTTGAGTTTGGAAGGATGGATGCTTTTGTTACGGTCAAACGAACTAATTAGGGTTGGGATCTGAATTGCACCACTGCGTTCCACATCAATAACAAGAACAAAATCATTAGAGGTGTATTCAGTCGAAAGCAGTCTCACCTTCACTCACACTCGTTTCAGAGTGTGACCACGATCTAGTGGTAACGTTTTGTGCGGAAAAAATTGCTTTATACCTGGATGATAAATTGACTGTTAACCCTGGTCGATCGCTGCTGGTAGACCATACGATCAACCACATATTCGCATTTATTCTTGTTAGTTTCAGTTGGAATATAAACTCTGGAAAGTGGTTCAAGAATTACAGCGTTTCTGCAAATGAGAATGCGGAGCTTCTAGTTTCACGATGATAAAAGATCACCTGACGGTTTGTTTTTAAATGGTATGAATGATAAGGCGAATTGTAATTGCAAATGTCTAATAGGTGGCGGTTTCTGTTATGGAGTGACTTTCATCGGAATCTAGTGTTTTCAATGGGCAAAGAAATGCATTATTTATCTAAATGGTCAACATTTATTGGCATGATCATTTTCCAGGTCAAAGTGACCACATTTTTATGGCGATAAATTTCACCACAGCTATTAAACCACTGATAAACTGCTAATAAAACAACACAGAAAAAACTGGATATTGGTTTCATCGGTCAACCCATGAAAAATAATGATGGTAAACGGTTCGCAGTTTGAGTAGCTTAATTGCTGCCTAAAACAGAACAGATAAACCCAGGTCACGGTTATCATTGGGTTAGTCGATTAGCATAGGGTGACCTGCAAACAAGTTGTCGCGACTTGATGGACTGCTGTTTCGACCGCGTTAGATTGCATCAGTAAACGCACATGAGGAATTCCAACTCAAAGTGCATGAATAATCATCGGACGACAATTCAGAAAACTATTCATCAAATCACGAGATCGCAGTCAGTGGAACTATGGTAAAGTAAGCCAAGTGTGTTCATTATCTGCCATGCTTTCTTCACATGGACTGATGTCGACCAGCCGTTTACGGTTGGCCCATAAACGACTTACACCCATTGCTTGGATGAGTACGCCGTGAAAGAGATCTACCACCACAATTTTACCGTCTTTTTCTTTTATCTCTTGACTGTTTTATATATTTCACTACAGTCGTTTGCAACTAGTACCCTTCCTATCGGCGAAGAGTTCGCTACCTAACGTGAGCTTCGTATCCAACGTGTTGCCCGACAGCTTGGGTTGTTCTAGCACTCAACCAATTGTTTCCTCTTGTTTCGCAGGCCCATCGGTTTTTTGACCAGGTTGTCCGAATGCCACACCGTTCTTCTTTTGTTCGTGACCTAGATCTCAAACCAGAATCCATAAATGATAAGATTCCGTTTTGAGTTTTTGGGCTGATTTCAGCGGTGTTGTTAGGAGTCGAGTGATGGCGAACATCAAGACGACTTTGGATGCCTATGCCGTATTCTAATGGTTGCCACAAGACAGGTTTTCACCTGTGTATTCGGATCGACGAGTAAACACCGGCTTGGATCCGCATAATTGTTGTACACAGTGCAATTTCTCAATCGGTTGTAAAACGTGGCAAGTTATAAAGATCTGACGTCCTCCGTTGCTCGACACTTGTCGACATTGGTGGTGTAACATATTTGATAATTTCGGACGGAACTCAATTGCAAAAATCCGGACTTTGACTTGATTCAAACCAGCAGTAGAAACAGCGTGTCGAGACGCTTCAAATACTCTGTCAGCTAGGTCACGATGCCAGTTGGTGCAGCACTTCTCGATTCGAATGCAGCTGAGGTCCGAATTTTTCTCATACAGGCCTTGTTTTAGAAATTTATGAGCATGGCAGCCTTAAATAAACTTGGAGAAGGCCTTGCGGTTACGCCAAGCAAAGAAAAAGCAAAAATTTCTCCGGTTTGCGGAGATGGTATAAATTGACAACTGGAAGCCCTCCTCCACCATGCAAAAGCAATTGTTCACCAACATTAGAATTCCCTGCTGACCAACGCCCACTATGTGTATGGTCACTGATTTTATCGATTGACCCCATAATGTATTTCAAACTTTGTCATGTGAACCTACAGACTGCAGATATTTGCTGCGGCCATGATGTAAACCTTAACCAAACCCTCACAAGTTTTTTATCACGGCTTAAACGTGTCTTAGTATTTCGATACCTCTAAGATGCAATACTCAGAATATGCCCGATTTAATCAGGAGAAGAAGCGCCTAGCAAACAAGCTCATCTCCTATCTGTTACTATCAGGCTCAATACAGTATATTTATAGGGGTTCGATTGGGTCGTACGTAATAAATTACTGCAGCGATAGATGGCGGTCATTAATATTTGTCCGATTTGAGTCATGAGACTTAGTTACATAAGATAGATGGCATGGGTTGTACGAAGCGTCACATCTTTGCAATCATTATTTTCTGGCTTTGTGCGCACGACCATTGAAGTGTTAATGTTTAGTCTAGCAATTTTAGGCGAACAGTAGTGATGAGGTTAGGCAAACTGTAGACCACTGAGATTATCAGTGTACGACCTTTGACCTGTTTCGATTGTGTCACATATACTCGACAAACTGGTTTGAACGAAACGGTCGAATTGGTCAGATGGTTTGCTTTAGTCAGAGGCTCAGACGAAAGGGGGCTCATCGATTGTAGAATATCCGCACCAAATTTAGTACGAATGTGATCATAGGTGTTCAGACAATCGCCATGTTATACGGCCCACTTAGCTTGTTACGCAGGAAGAGACGAAACGGTAGACACAGAAAAATCATCACGAACGGACAACCTATCTTCCAGTTAAGAGCGCACCACTGGTGTGAAAGTAAACTGAGCAAGTATTTGAACTGTGGAGTATGTTTTGGGAATTGCCATATTAAGCTTCACCGTTGCGCTTCCAGTAATTGTGTCACCTATGAAAGGCAAGGAAATATAAACGGATATTTTTTCTGTAGGTTGTAGTTTGTCTAACTAGCAGATTCTTGCAGTTAAACTGCCCCGGACAGGCATTTTCAGTGAGTATGTTGAATTGAAAAACTGTCACTTCTCTTCAATGGTGTTGTTCGAGCATACTTTCTTAGTCCTGTCTATCAGTCATCGGATTAGTCTCGCGACTTGTGATAGTGATACAAAGCTCGCGGCGAGACATGAGCACATATAGTAATGTCATTCCTGCGGAGGATTCGGGTTCTAGGGCTAAATGATTATTTTTTACGAACAGAGCTGAAACACGACAGTATCTCATCCAGGCTTTTAAACTCATATGTCACACAGATGATATCGTCTACGTAACGCTTGTAAACGTTGACTGGTTTCATTCAATCAGCTAATGATCTACACTCTGGCTTTGCCATAAAGATATAAGCCAACAGTGGGCCTAATGACAACCACATTGCTACTCCGTCCTTTCGACGGCATAACTTGTCGTGGAACCTAAACTAAACGTTGTATGTGTGGCGATATAATAACTACTTTATTTCTTCCACCGGTATTCCCATGTTGATACCATTACTTTCACTGTACCGTTTGAGAAACTGGATTGTTTCGTTGAGTGGGATATTCGTGAAGATGGGTGTAACCTCAAGCGAGACTATACGCTTGCTGATTACGTTCATCTGCTTGACTGTTTCAACAGATTCGAAGGAATCTGTCTAACTGTAAACGGCCAGTTATTTCCTAACTGGCTCCAATAACGTGGCGAAACCATTTATCGGTTGCATGATAGGGAAAATTGGACATATCTGAAATCGAGCGTAACGATGCCCCGTTTTTGTGTATTTTGAGTAACCGGTTGAGTCTAGAAATTACAGTGATTATTAGTCTAAGTCCTTCAACGTAGTAGATTCTATCAGACTCTTTTTTTATCGTATATCTTAATGTTTTCGTAATGATCTTTCAGTGACTGCTGTTTTATCCCTTTTGTTTTACATGATAAGAAATTTGGGTTTGTCTTCCAATAACGCGTTCATTCTATTCGAGTAACCAGCCTTACCTAAGTTGACGATTCCATCACCTTTGTTAGGTTTGGATGGTATTGTATTCCCAGTCTGTTTTATTGATTTCAGTGGAGCCAAGTGCTTCCTCATCAGTGGGTTTCTAGCGATTGATTTTCAGGTCAGATATTTATAACGTGATTGAATTGGGTTACTTGAAACATCTCAACTTCTGACGAAGGTTGAAGATTACTCGAATGATCATAATTGTTTTGTTGTCTGGGTTAGATTCAGAGTCTAACTGTCTAAATCTAATTAGGACAGCAGGATCTCTGTTCTAGCCGTGATACTTTGGAGGCAATTTTACCCAAAAACAAGGCGTAGAAATTATGCAGTTATCGCTAAGGAGTTCTCAAAACCTAAGACTTAAGTTGAATCGGATTGATATGCTCCCGCGGCTTCAGTGCCTTCTTTACTTTTCTTTCGGTCATTATCTGATAAACTTGATTCTCGACTTCAGTTGCTTCACGAGACGTCAAATGTGTCAATATTCCGCCCCCACAACCTGTCGCTTGTGGTCCGGGTCATACACTATGCTCAACCACGTGATCTCTTCGTTCAGAGCTAGACGTTACAGTAAAGTACCTGTAATGTCAATGCAATCTTATTCAAGGGTTGTGCAATACTGTTTACGAAATTTCGAGCGATCTGTACATTCTTCCAGAAACTTGATGATCAAGTTGGCTTTCACCATTTACGTACTCCACGTGGTCTACTTGTTAACTTGTTTCGGCACGCTGTTGTCTTTGGCTCATTTCAATACCTGGAATTTGATTAACTCAGTAACTTTCCGGCCAACCATATCATATGCCCAGTATGCTAATAATTAAGTTGAAGGTCACCTCGATCCTCAAAAAAGTAATACACTTGTTGGTAGCTTGTACAAACATGAGCTTACATCATATTCACCGAACTGGAAATACAAATCAGTAAAATGCTGAACAATTTGTGGGATTACAGACCATATGTTAATGGGATTCTTTCTGTTATGAAGATCGGTTGAAAACAAACGATGTGCTCAAATAAATGAACTGCTCATATCGTATTATATGATGACCACTAGAACCCAAGATAACTGGTCAGGTGGCGTTTGTGGACGTCAATAACACTGGGGTGCGTACGTTATCGATCATGTACCGAACACAGAAGAGAACATGTTCGTACATCGCTACTAAAGACAGGATGGAAAGGCGCAAACGATATATTGTGTGGGTCCTCTTGAATCCTCATATTCATAAGGATAACTGTCTGTCAAACTTAATCTGTCACACGCAGGTCTAATAAAACGGCAGCCCTTCAGCTGCATTTCAGCTGGAACAGAATTTTTCCTTCAAATTTTCGACGCTTAATTTCTGCGTTTATACCCATCAGTAATCCATTAAATGTCCCCATTGATCCCCAAATCCACGTTAAATCGAACAATGTCATGGTTCACGAAATTAAACGTACTCAGTGAACAGAAATCAAGATGGGAAGAAAGGAAGGTTGCATCCGTGTAGATCACTCTCAAGTCAGTCTTTTATGTTCCCCTCCCAGTTGACTGCCAGATATGATTTCTTCAAGCTTCCGGTCTTCACCAGCCAGTGACAGCATTGGATTTTATCAGCTCCCAAATTACTTCGACTTGCGTTGCACCGATAATATTGAGTCTTCTGACTTGGAACTGATATACGTCGGATTTTTTGACCCACTTTCGATACTGCTTCAGGGAGCGTTCCACAGTATTGTTTTACAGCTTTCTGAGTCTTCAGCTTTACTTAAGACGTGCGCTGGATAATTAACAATAGACACATTGTTTATGATAAATTCAGTGGTCTAAACTATTTCCAACTCAATGCTATCCACATTTGATGAAAACTTCCGCATTCAGTTCAGCCCTTCGGCTGGCCCATTTCGAACGAAAGCACTACACTCAAGTTTTGCTCTTAGTAGAGCTCAAGAACAATCGAAAGCTGCGATTGTGTGTGCGGTGTTCTGGACGATGTAGACAAGGTAGTGGTGAGAAAGGGGAATTATTGTTTGAAGCTTAATTTGGGTGTCAATCGCAGCTGATAATGGGTTTAACATTTGAGCACGTTTCAATATTTATCCTTTAAATAGCTCAGTTCCAAACATAGACTTACTAAGTACATCAACCAAATCTTCTGCCTCAGTTAAAAATATTTTATCTAGTAAAGCGATATGGAATTAGTGTTGTATCAACAAAAGAAGTATTCGCTATAAATCTTTTGTCCAGTTTCGTTTTGGTAAGGTTCATACTCTGATATAGGCAGGATATATGCATTAAGGTTTCACAACGGGGTCACCAGTTAGGCGTACCAACAACTTTGAATTTGCGATCGCAATTTATGAACAGCTTCTGCACGCCTTTAATGAAATTTCCTGATTGGAAAATGCGCCCGCTTGATCGCAACCCAACGACAGTGACCGTCAACTGTCGGTTCTGCTTAGACCAACTCTTCAGATCAGTCTGTTAGACTGGCCTGAACAACACGGCCAAGAAGTATTCAGCAAGGAAGTGCACGTTCTTGAAACAAAAACACGACTCCGATTGCTTTGACTCTCAGTTAGCAACATCATCCCCTGTTCTATCTGGGGACTGTAGTTTGGAGGGCATGTTCCGTAAACAATGAACCTGTTCGTCATTCAGTCACAGACAGTGAGCCGACGTTCATCGTTTTGAGAATGCTCGTCGGGAAGGTCGTCCCAGAAAGCCAGTTTAAATGAGGACTTGAAATTACCTGTATCCAAGAGTGTCTACCGTATGGTGTTGTTGAACAGTTTGAACGAATGTTCGATCATGCTTGTTTGACTTTAGGAGGATCAAACGCAAACTGAGTCATGGTAGAGATAGATCCATTGGAGGTCCCTCTCAGGTTCGGGGTGGTTAACATGCATATTAGCCTAGAAAATATTCTGGCTAGTACATTATGAGTACAAAAGAGAACTTATCAATATTGTACGTAGAAATACCAGACTGATACCATACTATGCTGTTGCCGTTATGAAGGGTTGCATAAGCCTTATTATGTGAATGTTTGTTAGCAAATGAAATCTTAGGAAATTATGCTTTAGTTGATGTCGTGGTAGGATTTTTTCAAGAATCAAATGTCTCCCTAGGCAAACAGATAAAAACATGAGATGCGATGTGGCGTACATTTCAGCTTTATTTTCACTAATTGACGAAGTAAAATTAGCAACGTGACGTATTAATACAATTGTGCTTAACGCAACTCTTTCCAAGCGTGTCTCAGAACGTCGGGATCTATGTTAGTATCTAGAAACAACGAAGGCCGATTGATAACCTATAAACTTAATAGGCACAACTAAACGATCCGGACAGAAACTTGTTAGTGGGATTTGAATTATATTTGGGGGTCCACATTCTAGACGGAGTGAGAACTACATTCGTGAACTTTAGTCATAAATTATCAAGAATATTGGAAGAATAATTAGTGTGGGAACAATGCGATGAACGTGTATCTTCGAGGTATCCAACATCAGTCGATTACAGTTTTGAATATCAAATGATATATGTCCACTGAAAATTGGGAAAACCAACTTGCAACTTGACAGTGAGGAAGCAACTAAATCAATCCCTTCCTTCAGTAGGGTTTTTTGGACATGCTGCCAGTATTAAGCCTGGAAGAATGGAACGTTTGTTAGTGGGTAGACAACTGTCGATATCAAGTTCCAGTACTGACTTCACATCAACCACTTTGTTACAAACTTGACATAGAGGAAAATCATTGACAACTAACCTGAGAATAATAGTAGGACTAACATGAAAATACCGACTTCGATTTTGTCTCCGGAATAATAGTGTTTCTGTTAAATATTCAAACTGAACTTTAAGTTTGACTCCTGACCTATACTACCACCTCGACGAGGTGGTCGAGCTTGTGTGTTGTTTTGATCCGGCGGGCTGTGTTGACTATCACTCCGGTCCTTTCAGGTGCACCCATGTCGGACAGGCTAAGGAGGAGCACTCAGGCAAAAAACAGTTGCACGCATAGGATTCTACGTCCGCGTAGGATTGTTCAGGTAGCCAGATACGATTATGTGGGCAAATAGGAGGACTATTCTTATAGTTGCGGCACTGCTGTCATCCGCATCAGGAAGAAAGGAGTTAGAAATTGTACCCTCAAACGAAGAGCACTCCGATCGCCCAACGGTTGACGGTGACTGAAGGCGTATTTTCCAATATGGTCGAAAAACATCTGGTATCTCCTAAAAACCTTATGTAACTTCGAGTACACCCACTGCGCGCGACAGTGCTCAGAATCAGACATTAATGCATTATTCACTGCGCGCTCGGGCAAGGCAGTGTGCTGATTAGACATGTTTATCATGTTGAGACAACAAAATGTTTCAATACACCTCCAGTCATCGCAAGTGACTCCTGAAGTTGTAACAACCACTACGCATGTCGCGAGAGCATGTTGGAAGGAACGCTAACGAGTATATGGTCTTGCACTCGACTACACACCCGCGTATGAATTTAGCCTCAGAGCGTGGGGGCTTTCTTGGTAATACGCTTTCGTGGTCTGCGTAGCAAAGTCCATTGCCGAAGATTATTACTGAGTTTATGCTTTTTGACTCGGAAGGCTGTCTAGCAACGCCTGCAGCCAGGCATAATATGCTGCCTTCGTGTATGAGCCACGTTAATAGACTAAGTCAGCAGGCATCGTCCTGTCACAGCAACAGTGGTGAAAACATTGCTTCTGCAGTTACCAGCATCATTCAACCGCATCTTCTGTTCGAGTACTGCTATTTCGCTTGTGCAACTGCACAACGGATTAAAAATGCATGAATTGACCAGAGTGGTTAATGTTTGAACTAACCTTATTTTCGTCGATGCATATAGCAAATTGTGCTGCTAATCTATGTGACCATGCGCGCTAAACCGACCATATTCCTCTCCTTTCAGTTGCGTTGTTATTCTTAGTTCGATAGTCAGTCACCATTTGTTGATGTTTATTAGCGGCATATCTATCTGGATGTTAGTGATGAGACAGAAGACGTTTCAAAGTTCTTGCTTTTGTCTGCAATCATAAACAATTCAGATTAACAGAGGAGTTTTCACCCAATCACTGTGTTAATAAGTTAACCTTTGTAGCGGTGTGAACTATTCCGTTGTGTCCACTGCTTCCTCCCCACGTTTCACTCCCAAGGATGCGTTCTATGATACCCTCGTTGATCTTCTAAAGGAAACTAAACATTATCATACTAGTGGGCGATTTGAATGCTCAGCTTGGTCGTCTTTTTCCGGATGAGAAGCGGTTGGGAGTTATGTTTGGTGTCCGGACACAACGCACCAACAATTGCGAATGAATTCTGCAGCTGCACACATACCATGGTCTCCATATTTCGAACACCGCATACCAACACAAGAAGAGATGCCGTGTTACTTGGAGACCTCCGTGTGCTTCTCAGTCGTGAACACAATTGGATCATACAGCAGTCAGTTACAGCCGGCATCACTGTGTTAAGGATTGTCGTGCCCGTTGGAGTAACCACCTGGACTCGGACCATGCCGGTGTGAGTGCTCATTTTGTTTTGTCATTTTCCCAGAGGATCCACCCTCGTTAATGCAAGGAACTTAACTGGCATTCGAGTGATGGGGGTGTAAAGGACGCTTACCAGAAGGCGTTGGTGAACAAGTTGCCCAGTTCGAGTCAGGTGAGTGATCTTCGCGAACGCTGGGGACAAATCGCCGCAGCTATGAGAGCATTCTGTGATGAGTTATGTTTCGAGTGAGCTGTTTAGTTACGACAGAAGTGGATTTCGATCACAAGCGTCGCCCAATCTCACCTTATTCTGAATATGATGACGATCGCCGGGAACATAAACGCAAGCTGACTAAAAACTTGCGCAAAGAGCGTGAGCACTAGTTGATCGAACTTTCAGAAGAGATGGAGAATGCCTTCCGAGGAGGTGAGCCACACCATAACTATACAGCTCCACATCGCATCCACGTGATCCCGTCCCTGTAACACTGTCAACACATAGCATACACTTGGATATTTCTATCAAAACTGTTATCAATACGGACATTATTTTGTATTGTACGTGAGTATCCTGGCTTGGTTATGTTCTAATCGTTCTCCTGTTTATGCTTATTCATATTATACACCTTACTACTCAGCTGTGTACCTTTCTGGTTATGCGTAGTTAGTATTAGGCCGTAGTTATTCATATATAGCCCACACCACTGCCTTATGTAGCAGGAATAGACGGACGATATTGTCTTACTTAGCCCCTCAGCCGCAAACATGCAGACCATGCTGGACAAGGTGTGTGATCGGGCTGATTTGTATGGAATGCGTTGTGCACCTTCAAAGTACAAAGTGCTGCTTCCAGACTGGAGCATTCCCACTCATACTTTCTTCATTGCAGGTAATTCGCACGAGATTGTGGACAGTTTCACCTATTTGGGTAGCACCATCTCGTCAGCCTGTAATATTGCTGATGAGATACTAGCGATAATGGTAAAGACACGAGTTGCCTTTGCCAAACTGCGTTATATGTGGCTTCGAAAAGACGTTGGATACGAAGTATTTGTACTGAAGATACTGTGCAAGAAGAGAGGGCCATGTCAGGGACCACGTTACAACTAAATGGTTACCGTTTATTACAAGATATAGACAACCTATTGTTCTAGGAATTCTACCCGACATTGTCCAAAACGCCAGTATTTCTTCTTCTTCCCTTTAAGAGTGATTATATGTGTCAACGTATTCACCGTCGTTTGGTTAGTCCCATCGCGATAACATACAATGCAGTTGTCCCAGTGATTCTGGTCAGAACACTCCAGATTCCAACGCCCTGTGTGAAACAACCGGCACCCGAGTCAGCCAAATCCAACGTTATCTATGAATATCGATGTAGATACGGAGCATCCTACATAAGCAGGACTGAGCGCCAGTTGAGAACCAGGGTCATGGAGCACATCCTAAATTGGGTCAAGAAACAGGTCACGCAAGCACATGACGTCACAGTTGCACATAGAAACAGAGAGCCTGCATCATCCATTGCACGTCATATTCTAATGACGTAACACCAATGCGATCCCACAACGGCATTTCGCCTTATATACTCAGTCACATAGGCGAACACTGCACTATGCTAAAGTTGTTGCAATCGGAAAGTTCAAACCCGTGTTGTGTGTTCATAAACAACTGTTTGTAGGGTTGTCACTACCGTGGTAGTGACAATGATTGTGCACTCTGACAATTGACGTTCTTTGATATCTTGTTCGTTTTTCCACTGACATATACATGGTCTGCAGTATGCACTCATAAAGACGCAGCGAAATTTGTCCGGACATAAATCGTGCAAAACCAGCCTACTGATAACCCTTTGTTTCTGGACACATAGTACCGGGTTGGTTCGACGAATGACAACAGCCTCTGCAAATCGTAGACTTTACTTCGTTCAGGGGCGATATGTGGTATGAAATGTATTATCACCACAGGCTCGATAACCCATCTCGTATAAGTGTTTCGTGATTACACTTTGGGCCACACCAGTCCCGCTGGTACATAGCCATTTTGGAATGTGTTCCTTGATACGTGTCTCCAGCTGCCTCGATGTGCGGCCAGCGTACTTGCATCCACAAGGATAGGTAAAATCATATATTACACTTGACTGGGCGATCAAGGCAACCGGATCCTTCCACGTTGAGCTCGGTAGTTGTGAAGTTCCTCAATTAATATCACCTTAGCGGCATTGTTGGTCAGCCTTGTACTTTTTGGTCAGGCTCATGGCTGCTATGATGATGATGATGATTACGTTTGACGAGTCGCTTCGTCAATACATACATGGGGTGGCTACAGGATCCCTTCGACCATTTGCCAGTCGATTTATTTATGAACAAGCTTAAACACAATCAGATGAATAATCCGACCGATGGCCTGTTCCTACCGCCGTTATACGGATGACACATTTGAGATGACATGACTTAGTCGTCAATATTTTGTAAATGTCCAACTTAGCACATTCTGCTGTACAGACCACGCCAAAAGTGGAATTAAACGGTTTAATGTACTTCCATGATATTACTTTCACCAGACGTCTAGATGGCCCCTTACATTAATCAATCTGCGAGTGACCCACAAGCAGTAAGTCATGTGATAACTCCAATCTCAATGAGCCGTTGAATCAAGAGGGAGTATTATTAACTGTCTCGCAAACAGAAGAGAGAGAACTTGCTCGGAAGATGACATTCAACAGGAGGTTGGTCAAACTTCCGACATTGAGGCAAACTTGCCATGTATGGGTATTTATTGTTAAGAGTATGGCAAAAAATCACCGCGTCCTGTGGTTGTTAGGTTGGAAATAATTGGTCATTCAAAGGCGATTTATCAGCCGGTTTTCTCACTAATAAACCCTACAGTATGCTGTTGGGGTCCTATCAGGCTTCAACGCTGTCATCATGGATAATAACCAACAACTTAGTAAACACACAAGGAGGAATCACACCGCGCAGCTTAGAAGCGAAAACATAGAACGCCTAACTAGAGCTATTGTAGATCCTCTGTCGGGCTCAGAGCATGAAATGAACTCGTCAGTCTTTTCTTGCAGACGACAGAGTACATAGACTGCGAAGCAGAAACATACTGACGCCGAAGCACTCATCGTCCCATTACCAGATAATGTGTTACGTCATCAGAAAAAGTTTTATCAAGCCCCTGATTGCCTTTGGCACACCTTCCGCCTAACCACGAACACATTCCAGCTATCCCGAGTTATCATTGACCGACGGGTTAAATCATCCTATTCAAGAAAGAGCATTATTTAATTGCTTCTTAAATCAAAGCTTATGATTTAACCTTCAGGACTGTAGTAACTTGAGGATTAGGTTCTCAAAAACATATATTGATCAACTTGCTATTGGTCTATATGTGTATGCTGAGCTTTATACGCGGTCGTAGAACACTAGTTACTACACAGTGCCAGTACACCTTGACCATAGTTCAAAAATTCTTTCCGACTCTTATCTCCAAGACAGCAATTCTGCGAGCTTAACAACTCTTCGTTGCCTCCCAACATCTTAATCATTTAAGCGATGCTTCAATTCCAATACTCTATTTCTTTCAAAGCGACGGAATAAACTTCGACAGTTAGAACCTGAACATTTGCAGCTAGTGAAAGCTTTTAGCCTAAAATTGTTAAACTAACCTAATTACAACAGGTTAATTTTTATCCGTTGCTGGTTAACTTTACGTGCAACCTATTGCATTGTTGTAATTGACAACTGCATTGAGATGGCGTTCCACTGATTTTTATGTCAACATTTTGTGCACACACATTGGGGAGGACAGTCGGGTGGTACTTATAAAGCCAAGGGCGTGATGAGCCAAAGCTTGAAAAGCACTGGCTTAAACTGTGTTTGACAAGGGCGTAGTCCGTGAAGCTGGAAGCCTGTGAACAGTAAAAACCTAGTTTTTAGACAAGCACGATTCATTTATCAGAAACCTGGTATTTTTCGTTACAGTCCGTAAGACAGAAGTCCCTGGTGCAGTTACTGGCATTGTACAGTAGTTAGGAAACGACTGTGAAACACCAGTCAGCCAAACGTCTTATCGGACCTCATTTTGGAAACAAGGCATGTTGTTTTCCGAGGATTACCAACGGCGTACCATTGCTAGTGACTTTTTCCAAAAGCTACAATTTATCCGTAAGTTCTGTTAGCTACATTTATTGAGAAGCAATCTTCTTACATTATAGACTGTGAAACAATATGGTCTGGGGAGTGAATAGCTATTTTACTGACGTTCAGTGGTCGGGTAGTTAGGGTTGTGACATGAAACCGTTTCTAGTTCACAATTCGTTCCTATTATTTCTCATTTCAAGTGTAAACATCATTTTTTGTGAAAAAATATCTCCCTAGATGTTTATCGTAAAATCAGTCGATTCATCTCGTTGGTCAAGCCGTGAAATCAAACCCAGTATGGAAACCAAGTGCATCAATCTAATTTCAGCCTTCAGTTGTGGATTTCTGACATGTATAGAACGTCACCAGACGATTATTAATTTATTGGGCAACGTTAATATTTTGTTACCAGTGAGTAGTAGTGAATTTGAGTTGATGTAAGTCAAACTTCATTTCCAATAGTCTTCACGGCTGCCACGCTGAAGAATGACCTGATGTCTAGTTCCGGCTGTGAAATGGATAAACACAACTGACGAGGTCTAACAGGCGAGAAACTGGAAAACTCAGCTTCTTTTTAAAGGACTTGACTGATTGTCTACTGAACTACGACAGCTGCAATCAGTTATGCAGAATGTTCAGTAAACACTTGTACATTAGTTCAATACGACGTTGAATATACCCAACAGACATACTCACTTAGAGCATACAATTTACTTCGTGAGCTGGTTAATTGCTGATAGTAAGTCCGGTATAACAAATCTCCAACATATGTCGGTACATACGTGGAAATACGTTCTCATGTTCGGTAAGCTAGTATGACAATACATTTTAGTGAGTACAGTTCAGTTGACTGGAAGACAGGGTCGTACAGAATGTTAGGCTGTAAACGTCAGGTTGGAGATTGACTTCGGGGTTGGTGTTGTAACAATCAGCTATTGAACAGTAACAGGTTTATAAATGAGATTCCACCCAAGAGCAACTGTCACGTATGAAAACTGATGGTTGAATGTTAAAAACAAACAAAAATGCCCAACTGAAGAAAAACCTTCCAGAACGTACTTCCTTAGAACCCAACTAAACAAATTAACATTGGGAACGAGCATTATATTAGATTCCCATCGCGTTCGTAAGTTCCAGTTCATGAAAAATTTGTTACGAATTGGCTGGTTAAAGCTGTAAGGCAAGTAAGATCAATAATTTTTCACGGGTGGACCAATAAATTTATTTTCAAGTGTATTTGTCTACTTTTCATCATCATCAACATTACGGAGAGGAAACATCAGTAGTTCACATCGATCTTTAACTACCGCACAACAACGAAGGAAAACAACCTATATAGGGGAGAGAAGGATAAAAGAAGGAGAGGGGAAGGGGGCCTGACTGCTAAATATAGCTACAACCATATTCGAACACACAACTTCAAGTCGCCTACATTTTGCAAACAAACAACCGGGTTGTAAGTGAAAGTAAAGCGTCATCAGCAAGACAGCTTCCTTACGGCTTTCACTGCATCGCGTCATTAAATGCACTCACTTCAAAGACAACTCGGACAAACAACAAGAGCATTCATGCCACTGAGCTCGGTTAACTGCCATCTTACCTAACTTCTCAAGCCACAGACTCTGTGAATCACAAGAGCCCTGTCCGGAGGACGAACCTGATCTCCAGTGCCCAAACCCTTCATGAACGATTTCATTTGTCTACGCTAGATCATCATCTGTCCACCCCGCACCTCACGCCAGTCGGCCGCAGTGTTGGCAAACAGTGCTCGGTGTGGTAAACGACTAGTTGGCGTTCTTAGTACATGACCTAATCATCTAAGTATGCGCAAATGTGGAGACTGAACAGAATAACTCGTTTGGTAATCACTGTCAAACATCCGCTTCATAACTTCCTAGTTGCTTACTAGCTAGTACCACCCGATACGATTGATTGAACGCAGACATCGATGTTCAAATACCTGAAGACGATTCACGTCCTCTACCCTAAGCGGCCAGGTTTCGCTGCCGTAAAGTAATACAGCCCTCACCGTTGTTTGATATACGCGACCTTAAAGCTTAACAGAAATACCTTTCTGTCGCCATATGTGTCGCACGTTAACAAACACCGCCCTAGTTTTCGAAATACCCGCATCTATTTCATTCTCTACACCTCCGCAGCCACCGCTGCTGATGCAGCTTCCCAGATGCACAAATCGGTCAACACTCTCCATGGCTCTATCATCTAACATTATGTCTGCGCAACCACAACAATCTTGCGAGAGCATTTTGCATTTTGTGGCTGCAGAGCGCAGTCCGAAGTACTTAGCAGAACGCGAAATTGCGTATGGCATTGTTAGTGCCGCTTGGCAATTGTCAAACAGCAACACCTTATCGTCAACATAATCAAGATCATTCATTCATTCACCAGTTAGAAGGTTCATGCCGACATCATTTGAGCGCCGCAGACTGTCCTCCATTAGTTCGTTTAGGACGAAAGTTCAAATCTGTAGCCAAAACGTTCGCCGTTTATTGACCCGTCAATGGAAGGTAGTCATAACAGGACCACGACAGTGGAAACGGGCAGGAAGACGTGAACATAATCGTGAGCTTCAAGCACGGTGCACCGAACGACATTGTTCACACAGTTGGTTCACAACCTCCTAAGTCTCACTGACACATTCACAACGCTGCAAAAACATCACCACAGTTGTACAGCATCAACTTCAGTTTTAGTTCCCGCCTTATATCTCTAATGTGCAAGTGAGAAGATGTTCTTAAACTAGCCTTTTCGGAAAGTTCACATGCTGATGAACCCATCTATCTTAACTTAGTAAGTGTGACAGCGGTTGCAGAAACACTGCGGTTTTCTCGTTAAGAATAAGCTTAAATGTATCGTCAACTGGTCACTGGAGGTTACAGCCCCTAATTTCCAAAAAAATATGGCACAGTTTTGTTCAAAAAATATATTAAATAGACAAGTATTCTGCCTTGTTTACATTACTCACGCCCACCTAGTCTGAATAATGAAATCAAAACGTGATGGTACTTAAACCAAAATAGGACTGAGATATTAAGCATCGATCAACCACTTTGGAACTTACCAAAACAGCGGAAAGCTGTCAGTGAAAATTTCGATCCAGATATGCCTCTCACGATGATGATTGACAAACTGATCTCGAATGAATACAGATGTACTTTTTATTGATACATTTTACCATGAGTCTTTAATTTTTTTACAATCTGGCCTAGCTGGGCATCACATCCGGAAAATGGCACAAAGTTGAACCGAAAAGTGTTAACTCATTCAATTCACATTTTCCCTGATAACTGTACGGTATCTGTTGGTGTGCTCAGTACACAGTACTTCGGACGACGATGATAAATAAAATTCGTACAATTCGTTGCATGAGGTAACTTTGAAAATGCGAACAGGACCACTGGTAAAATGCCAATCGTGAGTGGTTTTTCGGAGTAACAATAACAGTTCATTTTTTTAACGGAAATGGTATGCTCAGATGCGGCAAACGTTCTACCATATGAGCTAGTAAGCCACGTCTGGATCTAACAAATTTCACATTTGAATGTATTACGTAGGGCTAATGGTGTGGGCTATAGATAAATAAATACGGCCCAACACTGACTATATATAACCGAAGTATGGTATACAGTTGAGTAGTAAGGTGTATAATGCGAATAAACATGGGAGGTTTCAATACGAGTACGATTTTCATGGCTATTCGAAGTCCCTAATTCCGAGTATTGCACGTGACTCCATGTGATCTTAGTTCTCTTGATCCAATCTCTAATGCTGAAGTCGCAAAGACAATCACTTCCATGTCAGTGTTTGCGCCCAAACCCGACCGCTTCACAGTTGAGTCCCAAGCTAAATCACGGACAACTTCTTAATTGTCCGCTAATTACTGTGCAACTTCCTTGACCGCTGACCACTGCTGACATACCATTTGTACCAGGGTTACACCATCTGACTTCCAACCAATTTCTATTTGTTCGGTGGTCAAAAGGTGGTTTCATACGATCCGATTTAATCATTGGGCCCCTGTATTCTCTCCCGGTGGAGAACAATTTGGCTTTCCACAGCGAAATATAACGTGTGAGATGAATACCTAGCTTCCATCGACATCCTCATACATCTCGCCTCAGTTGTTCGCCTACGAACACTGATATATCTAAGGCCTGTGACTAAATGAATCTCTGATAAAAACAGCCACTGCTCATGATTCACCTGCTGTTTTAAACACCCATCAACTCTCAGTTTAAAAGTCTGGCACATCTTATTTTAAAAGCTGTACATTTTTCCCTGGAAGAAGTGTTCGCTAAGAAGACATTCTGTCTCTCTTCTTATTTACAATGGTTTTGGATGAACACCTCTCATCCTCTCTTGATTTCGACTTTGTTATAAACACATTGGGCGGTCAATTGAACTGTGTATCCTATGTCGATAATACCGCACATACGGCTTACTCGCGCGAGAGATGGACAATCAGACTGGGACATCTTTTTGAATGTTAAACACTTGTAGACCCAATGCATCCACACAAAAGCAGATAAAAAAGACATATCACTGTTCTTGATGACCGACTCTTGGAAGTAGGCGGGGTCATCACAGTAGCCGCTTCCCATATAACAATATTTGAGTTTCTAGGAATACCGTCTAAATATAGTGATGTCTTGCCAACAACTGCAACTACTGATCCGTCAAAAATGCCACCTGAGGTGATGGCCGCACCTCTAAAACTTTGGCAAAGAATCGAAATCCTGCAGACACGTAAACTATTGAGAAATATCGTTCAAATTTATCTCAGCACCGTCCATAGAAAGACGTTTAGATTCTTAGATCAAACAATGAGGAGGAATATTTAAAAATGGCTGGTTTACCAAAAAAAAGATCCAGTACCATTTATTACTTGGATATCAATTCTGGTGGCCTCAGGACACTTAAATTTCCATCCCGTACACCTCTGAATGAAGGATCTCGCGTCGAAAAGTGGTTCGAAAACGACACCTATGTGATACCTTGTCTCAACCGTTTCATCGCCTTGCTCGCACACCGATATCAGCAGCCGAAATGATTATTATATCCAAAGAAGAAGCAAACGTAACGTGACGTGAGGCCCTATGAAATATACACGATAATGCCTGTTTGCGACATTTCCCAGCGACAATCGTGTCATACAACCGGTTGCGGAACCCAATCCGGATTACCCCCACCTGCGCATTAAAGTATTGCAACTTAGAGCTAGCGCTTTACTCACTAAATTTATGTGCTCACTTAACGGTTTAAAATCGTCGGGGGAATTAAAATGTGGACGTGGTGTCAGCCATGATTGTTTGTCTCATGTACTTCAATCAAACTATCGTACCCATTCTGAGAAATACAGACAACATAACGTTATGATTGTAGTAAGTTCTCATAAGTTGGGGGAAAATAACCCCGAGTGATACCAGAATCCCATATCCTCATGGCGTTCCTTAAACTCGAAATCCTTATAATCAAAGAGGATGCGATCTTTGTTCCCCATGAGACTATTTGCGACCCGTAGAGTCTGAAAGTGACAGTCAAAGTGAAATACGATTCCTCGGGAATCGTTCAATGCACTTCTGTCTTCCGCCGTTCCTGGAACCATTCATTCTTCAAAATATTCCAGTGTCCCGCTGTATTTGGTAACAGAGGTTCCGTACACCAATGACCACACAACTTCCTCCAGCCATTGGACCCTTCAAAACGCGATGTCACACATTTGTGGAACATCACTTCAGGGTACCAGTAAAATGTTCCATTCGTATATGAAACGTACCTAGGATAATTTGGACACGACCATTTATAGATTTCACTAAACGAATGTTTCTGATATGCTGACCCAAACAATCACCGCGTTATGCAAAAGTCACGATATCGAAACTTGCGTCTCATTCAGGTGGGAGCACTATCCATCATCTTGGCGAATCGGGAAACTTCGAAGTACATCACATGATTTGCACCTTCCCATGGTGCTGTTTAAGAACGTCCACGGAACCAATTGTTTTAAACCTCGAACACATCAACCATGTTTTCAAAAGTGTCTGCATTTCCGCACTTGTTACACTCGGATTAGCTTCGCTCAGTCAGTTAGATGAAGGTAAACGGCAAATTTATACCGCTGATGTCAAGCATAAACATCTAGTCTGGCTAAAATAGTTAGATCAACTGTCAGTATAGTAAGTACACTCAACGTACCTCATAGTACAATCAAAACTGATCAACTCATTCCATCCAAACTCATTTATTTGCTCAAGATGGATTTCACTGGATATAATGTTAGTTATCCACCCGCAGTCTCAATCTGTCGTCTCGTTACACACTTCCTAGCATCAGTCAACGATTCAGTTTGCAGGTTGTTGAGTTCATGTTTGGATTGGCAACTAGATTGAGCTAATGTGTTTATAAAAAGTGATGGACACGTTATCATCACCACCGCTGACAATAATAATTATTATTATCATAATGACAAGATTCGTCGCATATGATGGGTAGACTGATATTCCGTTCAGCTGAGTTTCGCCTTAACAACCGATAACCTAAGTAACCATAAGTGAACATGATATGCCTAATAGATGTGCGGCTCCCACATCGTTATCTTTTCCTTGTGAAACATTAATGGGGTGAATTACGTTTGTACGAGTGTTTTGGTTAGTCAGTTAATTGGTGCCCGATGGTTTACTGAATGTTGTCATGGGTTTGACGAATGAGTAGGTAAAAGCCATTGAATTAAAGAGCACTCAGTTATCCGGTTTAATCTGTACAATCTAAAAAGCTTAAAATTATTTATGTACACACGTGGACAGAATTGGCAGGGCGGATTCTAGCGCTCGTCCCCGTAGATCAAAGGTACACACGCCCAGTGATTGGCAATCAAGTGACCCAGGTAAGCTGACGTCCATCAGGAGATAATGGAGCAACTTATTTCACCAGAATCGTTGAAGACTTACGTTAGATCACGGTTATAAAAGAATTACGCAACAAACTTGATAATGAATCCGTAAATTTTATTCTTCCAATCTCAAGGAACTTCAGACAGACGCTGACCAGTTTACAGCTGACTATTCCACAAGGGGATGGAGCTCATTTTCCCATTCAAAACGATCCTGCTGTTGTGACGACTAACAGATCCATCAGCAGTCATCAGGTACTTCAACAAGAATTTCCATTAAATCAAAGGAAATGGAGATACTCGTAGCTAATTACGCAGTCAACTGATTGCATAATTTCACTGGATAAATAGATTAGATCCAGCCTAGTCACTAAATGAAATATACCAGTTTTCGACACTGTTCATTGTTTGGAACCAGATAGACAGTAGTCGTTAGCACCGACAGTCAGCAGGAAGTTGACATAAACATGAGGGTCGTCCAATCTGAATTTATAGGATTTTGACGTCTGCACATGCCTTGTCCATCGTTGAACACCCACGTGAACGTCCTGAACGTTAGTGAGTCCATAAGTTATCCAGAGACAGAAAAATCTCGCAGAAGTTCGCCTGGGCTGCAAATCCCGGAAGTGACAACGAATTGCATAAACGATGACCGAAAACAGGCGAAACACGGGTCTAGTACAGTTTTCTAGAAAGGCTCGCCGGATACTTGGGTTGAAGTCAAACAGAGACGATGATTAACTGTTAATTGCGAAAACAAAAAAATGAGAGAATTCGGGACAATAATTTCGAGGAGGTGGTATTCTACGGTGTAGTGTGTTGTAAATTCATGCCAAGGATTACATATTATCTGTGTCCATTGACTATCAGGCACTCAGTATAAACTGCAAAACAGGCGCTAACAACTGGCCTATTAATACCGGACGAATAATCATTATGTACAGTACCTGACGTTCAGCACTTAAATCAATCAAAAAACACCCGAATGTTTTGATCTGACACCAACCAAATGACCAATCGACCTGATCCATACTACGGTCCGTATCGTCATCAGAGCTTTCCAAACTGAACTTCGACGATTGCGTATTGATTTTTTTTACAACCAAACGGGGCCAAATGCACTCGATGTGTCGCAACTGGTATTCCGAAAAACTGCGATAAACTATACGGTCCAGCAACATTTCTGAAGCGAACTACTATGTGCATCTGTCACGGTCATCTACAAGATCGACTAGTGCCATTCTTTTGGCTTCACAAAGTAGCAAGGAAATATGTAGAGCTTTGGTCAATCGGCAAAACCGAGGAGCTCTGTCTTTCTGAATAGCCGCCAGTTTTCCCTGTTAGATGCTTCTCTTGATAGATGAATGTGGTGATCGCTAGTTGCGGTCTGGCAGCTTGCCAACGACAGAACGCCATGAACGCGTGTCCGCTGGTAGGAACGACATGAGTTAGGCCATTCAAGATAGTTTTGGCAGCATTTATCCTAATGTCTTCGAAATAAAACGGACCTCCTCGAAACAAGCATTAGGAACATGAAGGTGATTGGCACCTGTCTACCCCACATTCCCGAACCAGTTGCTCTACCTACTAGCAATTACGAAAATGTATTTGATCCAAAACACAATGAACTTGTAATCCTATCCACAGTTTCCAGCTTGCTATTTCTACTGCCCGAGCTTGTTCATTATTTGCGAATGATCCGACAAATTCGAGTCCTAGTATTCAACAATATCATTATGACAGCCACAAGCCTGATCATAAGGCAATGCGGCTCGTGTCGCCTCCTAACTCAACAGTGACGTGGAATATCTTACAAGAAGAAACGCTTCTGAAAGCGTTAGGAAGAGACAACAACAATAATAACCTTAATGATAAATTTAAAAAGTGCTAGGCAGAAGAACTAGGAATAATATGGATACAGACACGCCACTGACTCCGGCACACAGCCACCTCGGATAGCGCTTCTAACCTGCCATGCCGGCAACACCTACCAACTTTGTACATTAGAGCAGTCAGAGTCTTCTTAGTTCCTGAACACTGTTTTTTGACCACCATGCGGTTTCACCCAACTGTTTGTCACCTCACTATACAATATGTAATATACGATACATATAATATATAATACAGACGTACGTAATGTCCGATACGCTGAACGACCAGATCACGCAGAGTACGTGACCCAACCGACGCAAGCTGTGAAACGTGACAAGTTGATCGATTGATCGCTCATCGGTGGAGTTTCAGAGTACGCGCCGGCGAGCGGACGTGTTACTCACGCGATCAGTCCATTTTACCTGACCTAACTGGAGGAGACAACGATGGTCAAACACAGCACGTCCGTTTCCGTTACAAACAGGCCACGTTTCCGAATTAACGAGCAAATCAAATCGCACACAAATATTGTATACCATTCCTTTTAACGATAGCCCAATTTCTTTTTGACTATACAAATGACGCAGACTGGCGAAGGTAAATCGCGCTCTTACTGTGTTCGCTGATATCCCCTCAGTGGAAATACAGGCTGATGAGATAATACTACTTAAGTGTCTGAGAATGTCCACAATCATGAACGGAGTAACTGCAGCGAAGAAGGTTGGAATGGAATTGCCTCGGTCATGAAGCAGGATTTTGTACTTTGAAGGTGCGAAGCGCATTTCATACAAACCGACTGGATCACTCACCTTGTTCAGCATGGTCTGTGTTTTTGCTTGAGGGGCTAAGTGGGACAGTGTCGTCCGCGTACTCCAGATCGGTCAATCTAGCACCAAGAAGAAGCACAATACCAGGCACAGACATTGATGTTTTAGTTATGTACTAAGGACGCCAGCTAGTCGTTTGTCACACCGAGTACACTGCCGACGCTGCGGCCGACTGGCCTAAGGTGCGGGGTGGACAGATGATGATCTATCGTAGAGAAGTGAAATCGTTCATGAAGGGGTTGCTCACTGTAGATTGGGTTCCTCTCTCAGGCTGGAGCCATTGTGACTCACCGACTAGGTGTCTGGGAACGTTAGGTGATGTAGCGACTAATCGAGCTCAGTGGAATGAATATTGTCATAGTTTGGCTGATTTGTCTGTAACGTAAGTGTCCCTAATGACGCGAGGCAATGACAGCTGTAAGGAAGCTGTGTTGTTGATGAGGCCTTACTTTCACCTGTAGCTTGGCTTTGGGTTTACAAGATGTAGGCACCTTGATGTTGAATGTTTGAATATAGACGTAGCTATTTTTAATAGATGGGTCCCTTCTGGTCTTCTTTATTCCTACATAGGGTTTGCTATATTTTCGTGTTTGTGTGACAGTCAAACATCGGTGTGAACCACTGATAAATTGCTGTATATGATGATGATGATGAGCTCCAAGCCGACTGGATTCCTCAAGTGCACCTTCCATAATGTGGCTCTTGACAAGCATCACTAGAAGTGATGAACGTTCGAGATAGTTGCCCATACACCATCACTCCGTTTGCAGAGTGAGCATACGGTGACCTCAACAGATTCTTTTGTTTCCCTGGCTTTCTCTCACGAGGGAAACCCTTCCAGGGAACGTTAAGAACAGTCGAATCAAAGTTGCCTTTGGGTGTAGAAAATCCACAACCGTCGACTGCATATAAGAGTATCGATGCTCCAAGACCCCTTCGCGGGGCAAAAATGTGATTAACACACCATCAGCCGGATAGGAAGCTTGCCTGTTCTTCATGTATCTGGCTCTCTCTCTGAGTCTACTGAGCTGGCGTACTGTAAGGCCAGAATATAACTGGGAAACAAGAGGCACTAAACTGATGCCTTTGTGGGTGTCACGCTGAATTCGTACTCTCTTGTTGATTACCAGACATCCAAAGACGATCGGTTTACCAGCTCATAACTAGCCTATGCAGATGGAATACTTGACCATTTACGTTTCAGCATCTGAACCAGGCGGAACTATGCCCACACAAGGTAGTATGATGGAAATCATTATGAAGCATTCCACTGCATTTTCCTGGACGCGGTCAGCTGAGCTGGCCACGCTCTCACAGGCTTTTTCCGGTCGTTAGGATACTCGCCTCTCGATTTCGATCGAACTATATTTGGTCGTGGACAAACTTTATTTTGTGCATACCCCACATGGCGTCCCGTTTCGAGGACTAGGTATGGATGAATTTTGCGTTAGGTCAGAATGAAGAGATGGCAAGAAAACGTTTGATTTTACTGTATTTCTCGCACCGGAAACAAGTAACATCCATGTCTGAGTGAGAATGCAAGGTCGTTTTCTTAGACATCACCGTGCGTCCATCTGAAGTGGACAATAGACGAACTTACAATATTTCACCCATTCAGCGTACACGTCGCAGGGCGTAAACTCTACACACGCATTATTGATTAAATAAAATTGGAAGTTTGTTCGTAATATTTTGATCTCCAATGTTCTGCTGTTGTGGTTTACTGCCGCTCTCAGGACACCAGAAATATCAACCTCACATGGTGGATATAGTAAGATAGCTTTGTTGAGGCGACTTCTGAATCAGTCCGTTCAGCCGATGTGCATTGCACTTACACTTTATCAGTCAGTCACAGTAGATCCTACACATATGTTTGTAGGAAGACGCGGTTGTCATAATTGGCATTTCCTATTGTACTGACGATTTCTTCCCTGACTGCGACGACAATTTGTGTTAACTGTGTTTGGAATGTAAAGAAACATGTTTATAAACATACCGGTGACTTGCCGGTGTTGTAATCCAACGTACATCCAGTGAGGGACGTAAGTTTGTTTGCATGATCGTCGTATGCCTACTGGATATCGGTTATGTAGCTGATCTGATAAAAGTTTTCGTGTGTTGATGCCTCATACGCTTCTTGCCACCAACAATAAGCGACGCATATTCAAAACTTACTCTAAATGTTTTGTGTCATGAATTTCATCATCCACAGAGTACAATAGATGCACGGTGTTAATTCGTCTCTTTATTCGTTCAGTTATTCTTGTGCCTCGTCGTCTTTAAGCATACTAACAGATAAGAGCTTATGAATTGGCGCAATCAGCGTGTACGTTGGGCCTTCAAACATTCGCAGCTCAAACTTTTAGCAAAGAAGAGTTGCTTCTCAAATTTAAACGACTGAGATTTATCTTTACCTATACCCGATTCTGTTTACTGTTGACGGAAATTTTATTTCTAACAAGCGATTTTGTTCCTTGAAAATGTCACATGCTTCCGAGGGTAGAGTTTTATCCGATCACCGACTAACTGAGTACGCGACCAGTTGAATCGCCTTCCTTTCTCATTTTTACTTCACAGATTTCATCGGTTCTGAAATTGTGGACCATGAACGGACGGAACAGTCCTGTGTTAATCCGGTTCAAGATCATGACATGTCATTAAACGAGGTAGTTTTGTTTGCGTTTGCAAAGTAGTTCACTTTGACGTTGGTCATATTTTAAAAGTTTGCCCAGAATTCACTCAATCTTCATTTGTTTCGTACTAAGACCAAAGCGGGAATGCTCTAACATACGCTCTGGAGAAGTTCGTTCAGTGGTCACTCTTTCGTACGGTGTCTATATGGAATCGGCCCAAGACATGTACTACTTTTAAAAACAGTGTACGATAATGCAACTTGCTAGGAATCTTTTGAACATGCGCTTCAACAGCCTGCATACTCAGGTGGACAGCTGCTCAGACTGGTACGATGCTCACCCACGTTCACCTCCGACTAAGGCACATGAAGTGTGATCAGGTTTAAAGTGAAGCAACAGCTGACGCCAATTTTGATGTATTACACAACAGTGATCCGGCCAGTAGTAATACAAAACACGTTTTTTTAACGCAACTTACTATACATCATCGCTGCCGATTTGTTTATTGCATCTTGAAATCTCCGTATGGATGTCATGAGTCGGTTAGTTATTGATCCATGACTCACAATTTCGAAACCACTTGTAAAATACCCACAGACGTCATGAGGACAACAACGAACAAAACCTGTTTACTCTGTTTGGTCATTAGGCCAACCGAAACACAATAAACATGAAAACAGTAGCCGGTGCGATCAGGACATGGACACTACGGAATGGAGACTAAGTTCACTGGCAGTTACGCCTTCCAATTCCGAGGATGCTTGAACGTGGACTAGGGGAGTATGAGTGTCCGCACGAAGGCCTGATATCACTCACTAATATCTCCCTAATTCTTCTGCCACTATGAGGGGTGATTTTCTGACTCTGTACGGTGCGACAGGACTTGGATTGAGAATGGTGACCACTACCGATGCTACTGATATTCGATTACGGAATTTTTGTGGATAAATGTGCCTAGCCCCGTGAAACAGTGTTCTAACAGGTGCCCTTTTGTTTTGCCTTCACTGGAAGCTTGAAAAATATAAGCAAATTGTGAATATAAATCTACTGTGACGCATAGTATAAGATTACATTTTCAAATAGGCCGAGTTGTTGTACCCTCATAACTGGGGTAATTCTGGCAATTTTCTTCATGAGTATGACGGGACAAAAACGTACCCGTTCTTCAAAGAGAACGGATTTTTATTTAAAAATGATGAAATTTTACTGCTCGTCTCCGAACCTGACCAGATAACTCTTGCTACGATGATTACCATTGGCTTTTTTTGATGTACTATACATGTGCTACCGAATGGCTCATTTAAAGGATCAACCACAAACCAACATGGCTCTGTCAACACCTACATTTTTTTTAAGATTTCACCCGACGCAACACAACAGGACACTTGTTTAACTACTGTGTCACCAGCCTAGGCAAATTTGTCCACCCGGAGTTTTGCATGAGGAGTTAAAGTGTCTGACAAAAGCACTACGGGAAAGTCATTGCCTGTTGAATTTTATCAAGTAACCTGGTAAAAGCCGTCAGTTACCGGACACATAAGCCGTAACGAAAAGCCGGTATTAATTAAACTGTAGAATTATTGTGCGCATCGAGCCTATCTGTAGGAAACTGAATGCGACGATCAAACGAACATATTATGCTGCCTCCATACGATTACCATACGATTACCATCGAAACTAGAAAGCACGCATGGATTTAAGTTTAACTGTGTAACGGGACGCGCCACCGTGTTCTAAATGCGGTTTTGGTTTTGGTTTGTGTAATCTGTGTACATGACCTACTGGGCCTTCGGCTCAGGCTGGTTCGGGTTGTTTCCTTTTATGGGACTATTTCTGGAATCGCTACTTCGAAAGATCACTGTCCCCCGGTGTCTCCGCAGTGGCCAAAGTTCGTTCACGGGTGTAAGTAGTAATCAGAGCCAAAACGGTCGGCTTAAATGTTATGCTAGCCATCATGAAGCCGATATGGAAATGGCGAAATCAGTTTGCATTGTATTCATCAACTCATATCCTGCAGCAGTGCCTGCTACTTAGAAAGAACTGACAGGAACTTAACCATCCAAACGATTGAGCACATTCCTACATGGCTGGTTGAACAAATTCCCCGGTAGCGAATGAAAACTTTGGCCAGTAACCGACAGCGTACGTCATCGATCGCTCGTCACTTAGACGAAGGTGGGCTTATCATAAATCCATATAATTGCTTCGCAGTTTTATTGGTTGCTCAAAAGTCACAATGGTTGAACCTGGTCGGAGCTCTGTTAATCGCGCATCTAAAACCAACCGTATGTAATCGTACACAAATTAGTGCAGTGTTGAAGCTGCCTTCATTCTGATTGAATTTAATCACATTATTCAGTACTTTGGTTCTGTTTGCTGTTCTGACTTAATGATTCATTTACTCAGCTGTACATTACAGAATGCACGTTTTTGGGTGATGGGTGTGCAAGAAACCACATCACCCCATAGTTTGTGATTTGTGTTCCCAAACGGATTGATGACTAATTATTTCATGTATGTTAAAAGTCGCTTCCCCAAATGAGCCACTAAACAACTTAGCTTTTATTATTATTAATACTGTTATTATTACACAATTCGATTTGTGCAGTTTTTCCTTGTGCTTACCAATGTGACGCTTGGGCGAGATTTAGTGAATGCATTCATTGAGTGCATTCACCCACCAGTTAGCAAGAGACTCATCAATTAACCCACATTGGCTCACTTAATTCAGTGGAACTTATGAGGTTGTACATGCCAGCTGTGTAGCCCAAACAATTTGTTATGAGCATTTCGGCAAGGTGCGTCAGAATTGTCCTTTAACCACTGAGATATGAGTATGTGCAAGGGTGATCGGTTTGTTGATGTCATGCGAATTACTTCATCGTAACTTGATGGTTGTAAATTTCACGTGCATAATTTGTTTTGAAATGAACTGGCAATAATGAATTGGTCATATCTGATCACGTGTTGGCTGGTCAGATTTAGCCTGACTTAATCACCTACACGTGTACTCAATATTATCTAGTCAGGATGAATATATATTCGTAGTGGATGAGAATGCGACGCAGAATGTGCCTTAGACTTGGTTGAGATAAACACGATCGGACAACTCCGATAGGTGCCTAATATGGTACGATCCTTCGCATCTCGAATGATTATCTCGACTGCAGAACATTAGGCAAAGGAACAGCAGATGGGTGAATCTTGTGAACGGCACACAAATGTGCTTCGGTCGTCTAACTTCCCAACGGAATAGATTAACTCGACTGGACAACAATGACTCTACGTTGTATCTTCGTCAGTAATCCTATTCCAGGCGGTCTATCTGTATACAGATCAAACGCACGCATGCACAAACGAACGCACAAACGAACATTAACTGTCTATGTGTTTTGCACTTGGGATCTTCACGTCGCGACCTCAAGTGAACCGTAAGCCTATCCGTCTCATTGCCGGCCGTTCCAAAACACGTATGTCAAGCACGCTAACACGTGCCAGTTAATGACCGTTTCATGTGTAACTTGTATATTGTAAATTTTGATTTTAATCGCTTGATAAAGGCTCTCTGAGAGGGTTGAAACGTTGTGAAGGTTATACCTCCTTTGGTTTTAACTCATGGCTTGGTCAAGAATTCACCTAATTAAGACCAACTTGCTATTCGAACTTATGAGAGGAATTCCTTGTCTGTTTTATGTGGAATACTGCCAAAGTTATGTTGCTGACCTTTTGTCCACTTTCCTACAGTGCTCAGGATTGTACATGCATTCACTTTAGTTCGGCGGAAACCTATACGCTTTTGTAGTTGTAGAGAATCCATGGACTATGCGACAGTCCGCAGAGCCTGCGTTAACGTCCAGCAACACAGATATGGTGTACACAGGAATCCAGAGCAAATGTCATACACATTTAATGTCAAGTCTGTGCATGCTGTGTGGTAATAAATTTCCCCCTTCACTTCGCCCTAACTTGAACTTAGCCGACAGTAGCTATGCGTGGTAAAATGATTTTCCTCTGCATATGATGAGTACCTGGTGAATTTTACAATGCACCGATTGCACCTCTGTGCACCAGTATCTACCTCTCGCCTGACTCTATAAAACATCTGGTCAGACTAGCTGCCGTTCAAACACGGACAGTTCGGGTTATAAGCTAGTTCATCCTCACCTGTCTTGAAGTATGTCGAATTGAGGAGAATGAGGTAAAGAATTCGTCCTCAAAATTTCCGTCATTAATAAATAGCATTCAGCTGTTCAGTCTTCCAAATTTCATTCGACGTTCCTTTGCCCTGACTAAATGATAACTAACATATTTTCTAAAGCTTTATTCTCATGGCACTTTCCTCATATGTGCTCTGTAAGCTGCCCTTTGAATCTGCCAGACAGATAATTTTTATTGTACAATTTGTCTTACATCGTAACGGTTGCTTTTCTTTATCCTACCATATAAGGTAGTCTAAATCTTGAGTGTCATTCACATCATATGAAAGATCATATATCCCTACCTCTAAACACTTGATTTGAGTCAAGGTGATTTGGTCTAGATATAACATGGTCCAGTTTAAGCGGTTTTCAGAGTCTATTAACCACCTTAGGGCCTTCACTGGTGGTTTGCCGTTGAATGTTCTGTGTTGACCAAGCATGCTAGTTATACTCGCCGTCTTCTAATGACGTCGCGTTAACCATTAGTGCATACACAGTGTTGCATGCTAGCCAACTATTTCACCAGCCAGCAGTTCAGACGTCAGTGTCCCTAGTATTGCACAAGACTGAGTGATAAATCACTGATGCAGTCAGTATAGTTTTGTCTTAAAAATGTCAGTTGTTGTTATCGATCTAGCAGCTGTGAGATTGTCGATATATATTACTGCACTGATATTCCGCTGCAAGCTTTTGAATAAAGCAATGGTGCCATCCTGATCCATCCGCTGACATGCTCTTGACAGCTCCCGACGAAGAGTTGATAGTGCACGTAATTCGGTAGTCCTAAATTGACTGCAATCATTATGGCGTCCGGATTGGTCTGAGATCAGATTATCAAAGAGGCCAATCTATGCATGCATTTTTTCAATAAGGTTCGAAAGCAAACACTAAATTTTCCCTGCTAAACTAAACGATTATTCTAGCCAGGCACTTGTGTGAATATTAACATTTACAGTGGGTATTCGTAGCCCGACCTACTAACGAAGCGATAGCAAATATATCCGACGAATCTGCTCCACCCGGCTAGGTAGCATGTCATAAGTAGGCTGGATCAAAATCACTTGTAACGTCGTAGCACTCAGGCGATTATTGAATTGATCATCCTCGACTTTCCAAAGGTGTGTAATTCCAGTCACCTTCCAATTAGTCGGCATGATGAGCTTGGAAGATCTGTGTTGGTTCGAACAAATTACCGAACGTACCTCACTCATTAAACTGACATAACCATCAACGGACGAAAACCGCACATTTGTTCGTTCAGCTTACGAGGACGGATATATGGTGGTGTATATGCACTGTTGAACCAGTCGCTTCACTTGACCGCGATCTGAGTGGACGTGAAGGACATGCCTGCCGTGATGTTTATTGGTTGTAATTCTGGTCTGTTTGATCGTCTGTACATTTCACTAAGTCAGTAATACTTAGTGTGTCAACACTTATTCTGTGCCTCTGGTTGACCCACGGGCCCCATATGTTTACCGCTGCGGTATTGTATGAATTCTTCTACTGCGACAGGTTCGGAGCAAAGCAGTGGACTTTACGCTCAAACAAAATGGAGTGTGAGTTCAGACCTGCAACCCAACTAATATTTGTTTCCGCTGAATTCAACCTGGTGAAATGAAGAGTTGCAGTGTTTGGACCGTTCTTCGCCACAAAGCGCCAAATCTGTTCATCTGCTTCTGTTGCGCAAGGATTAGAAGTACCCACGAAACGCTGCAGATGAGTGGTTAACCAGATGGTTTCCTGAAATGGCATACTAACCGATAACCAAAGGCTTTAGGATAAAGTGGATAGGAAATTTTGTGGAGTACACCCGACGCAAAGTCATTGGAATGGTTGATGCTTTAGCCAATTCGGTTGTTAGATGATCCGACTATCGCTGTTCGCAAACCACAGCCTCGACTAGTTATTGATCAGAATATGTTAAACTGTCTTGTCACGTGTTTAATCTGTTATTTCACCAGTACGCCACGACGAGGTAGTGGAGGTAACTTACGTAGGTTGCGTTATCGAGGGCCAAATGCACTTTCAGTGTGAAAAACGTCACACTTGCGGAGAAAGTCATATGACTGAATAAAACAGGATATTTATCACTGGTGTGCTGATTAACAGGTTAGACTCACACCACGATTGAAGCTGTGAGCCAGAAATTGGACTCATGTTTAAGTTTAACAGGATGCCCTGAAGCCGTAATTTGTTAGATTTACCTGACATTTTTCGTGGGTGTGGTTTTTCTTCTATTGTGCAGGGGCAAGGTTTCTGGTTGCATACCAAAAGTACTCTCGTTCTATACCATTTCCCATGGTCCATGTTGAAGTATTTGTTTCAAAACACTGAGTTCCGTTTATCCATTTGATCAGAATAGAAAGAAGACAAATGCACTCACATATTAACATTTCGACTTACTCTCGTCGGCTACTAACACAAAACCAGCAAAATGTATACAAACCTCATACGGCAACAACACTTGACCGAAACAAACATAGTTTCGACCTTTCGCGAGCTAACAATGCCATCAATTATATGGCAGAATAATTGATTACGTCAGTGCCTTCTGTGCACACAAAACTGGCCGGTGTTACCTGTTAACTTGTCGATAACAGTTTCGAGTTTCGCTTACGTGACGATACCGTGAACAATTTGACGAGGTCAGCTAAATGACCGGTCACTAAGATGTGTTCGATTATCGATGAAGCCGGGCTCCTCTGACTTGTTACAGCTACCAGGTTGTTTTGTGACATTGCAACTGATAACCACTTAGACATACGCTCTGCCACACGTTCAGGGAAGCACAGGTACGTTCTGTCTATGTAAAAGTATTGGAAACTGAAACCGAATTGATATATTATGTGACAGAGGCCGATCGATTGAGGGTGTATCGATCTGTGGAGAGTCAAACCCTCAGTGCTTAACATAAAGCACGGTTGGTCCGTTTGGTAGGTGGGTCGCAAAGTCGATGGCAGCTTGTGACAAATGTTGTTGGTCAGGTGGTCCCCTCCGAGTTATATTTGCAGAAAAGTATTCTTCTCTCCGCACAGCAGTTTGCCACTTTTGGTTATTTCTTCTTACCACGGATGCTCACGAACTTGTCTGGATAAATATTACGTGGAGTAAATGCGAGTTATATGTGAAAATTGTAACGTGTCAAATAGACCATGAAAAAATCACAGGAATGGTACGGATCACAGTTTACTGGGGGAAAGTGGGAGTGTTGGTGAATGTGTTGGAGGGCTACACACGCTTGTCATGAGACATGCGTGCATCAGTGTCGAATGGCTCATGGTTGCTCAGGTAGCAAGTGGATGTGGAATGATTGGCCAGGGAGGTGGAGACAGATGAAAACCGGCTTTTTCTCCGCTGAATTCACAGAAGAAGACGTGGGCGGATCAATACACACATTTTCACAATTTTGTCCTGTTGATGTTGACAGTGAAATAATTAGCCGCAGACTTTCAAACGCGGTCGAGAGTGCCTACCCAGTAGCGAGGCTTATCGCGTCGTCCGAGACCTGCCCGGTACTGGTGCCACGCCTTAAAGATAGTTT
>LUCH01000066.1:0-18397 GCA_013368495.1 Paragonimus heterotremus
ATCGAAAGTGTTGAGTACCGTGGCTTTGTGAACCAATCTTGTTTTGACCATTTTGGATTGTTGGTTTATTGCTATGCGTTGCTCAACGTCTTTGTAGAAGATCGTACACGTACTACCAAATGGAGTTCCTTTGAGATTACTAATTTTTATGAGGAACAGGTTAGCTTCAAAATTCGAAATCGCAGCAAACTTCCGGAAGTCATGAGCCCCATATTTGAAACAAATAGAGCAAAAGTGCTACTTATATACAATGAGATAACGCAAAAGATAATGTGGCTCTCCAATTTAGACAATTGATCTAAACAAATCGTAAAGCTCGGGTACGGAATCGAAACATAAATGTGATGAGAAGGAAAGAAACCGACCCACTGTAACACATGGATACCTGTTGGCCTGGGGCAATGCCTCAATGAATGAAGGTAGTTCCAGTGAGTTAGATCCATTTTTCTGCTCCGAAAGGGTTTTGTGTCCACAACAGAGATCAATTTGCAAATTCGATGAGAAGGGTGGTTGTTTTCGTTAGCTTTTGACTAGCCGAAAATCAGCAGACAGGCGGATACACACGGCTCACAATTTTAGGAAAGACGCTTTTTTCTTACCATTTGGTTGAAACACCAGTTGCACATGTAGATTTCGGAAAGGTAGGAGGCGCAAAAAACAACGGAAATCACAAACTTTCGAACGCTGCGTAAACTCTACAAGACCAGTTTGTGTTAGCAATAAGTCCGCACGTGTTCCTACCTAGGAACATAAGTTTGTACGCACACATTTATACTAAGTTTCATCCTACTCCGCTAGTTTATTAGGTCTTACCTGCCATGGAAATTGGCGAAACCAGTACTGTAAACACCTCTTTAAATGAACTATGAAAATGGGGATTTTCTGAAAACAGTTTATTTGAACTTGATAGTGCTGCTCAATCCAATGGGTAAACCAGAAGTGTCTATGAAATCTTTAAGACGATGGTGGTCTTTGAACTACTGAAGTTGCTGTTTTGTAATGTGTTCCAGTGACGAAAATCGTATAAATCTGTTTTGGAAAATGTGTTGCTTTAATGTTCCAGCATAATCTATACCGAATTTGGGAAATAACTTACGGTAAGGTCGTATTCCATTTTTCGATCAATTAAAATAAACGTATACCCGCCAGTAACACACACTTCGGTGATTTCAATTCCTGTACTAGGTTCCGAGGTAAGCAATGTGCACAATTTTAGTCGCATGACAATTAAGGAAAAATTGGACGAAATTGTCACATCGCGCTAATTCGCCAACTGAATGTTGCGACTTAATAGAATTCAGTCATTTGAGTGGAAAACTCTATTTTTCTTAAAATATGAGTCTGATAATTCAGGAAAAATTGATCTTACCTCCGACGATAAACCGTCGTTCGTTCGTGAGGACTGAGTATTTTGTGAGTCCACAAACGGAAGGTGCTGTGTCAATTATGGAGGTGTTTTCTTAGTTATGGTCGCTTTTAGCGGCCATCTTTTCATGTGGAAATTGTAAGCTTTTTCCATCATAGTTAATCTGAAAGTCGAGGTGAACTCACCTCAAGAGCTTATAGAATACACTTCGTAGACCCCGTGAAAACTATAGAGGCAAGACATATGAAATATCTGGTTAATATAACCCAACTTGACTGTTAGTGGTGGAACCAATTCAGCTCGGCGTAAGTTGAGTGCTGGCAATATGACCTACTAAATCAACGATATCGAAATGCACTTACTGCTTAAAAATTAAGTTTTTCCTATCCATTTCTCTTAACTTACGAACGAAGCCAAACAGTACTTTATAACCGAACGCTTTATTGTTTCGTCCATTTGTTCTGTATTACGTGTGGAGCTGCGGACCAATCAACCTTCGAAGTGGCAAGTTAGACTCCGCCTATCATCAATCCTGAGTGGGGAAATGGCATTTGTGATCGAAACCAACCGTTGCCAAAAAAACTTACTACAGGGATAACAATGCCTCCGAAATACTGAAAGAATATTTATGCAAGGAAGTCTCATCGAACGATTACAATGATACCCACGGGGGCCTTTCACGTTACCCACTACAAAACAATCGCCATCTTGTTGCGCATGCAGCTGCAATGTTCAGGGTGTTTACTAACAACCGCTTACATTACAATCAGCTTTGTTTCGCATGGCAGACGTGATGTTCGTCCGTTCAGATGCTTTCGAATAAGATGGCTGGCGACCATAGCCATTCGGCGAAAAATGTTCTTGAAGTACAAATCAACAACTAAAACTTCACGACAATCGCATCCGTAAGACGTCTGCATTACAAATTCACGCATCAGGCACACCCTGCTGATCAAAATTTTCTGACGGCGGTGGCTAGGTATTTTCTCGTGTGGATCCTTTGATTTAAAATTCAGTAGACCATCTCCAGTAGATTATTGCTGCGGTTACCAATGCGGGTAACATCGTTTTTTTCGTAAATGGCTTACTTAGGCTTGATATAGAGCATATTACAGCAAAATATTCAAAAAATTTCTATCGGTGCGGTCGATTATATCCAAGCCACGTTGAAACCAAAAACACAGTGTATAACAACGCAAATTACGGCAACTGCGTAGGTCGACGGTATGGTGATTCAGGGCCGAAGCGAGTTGAAAACGACCATTTAAGCACAAAAAGAGATTTTCCAATTTTTTCATGAAATGTTAAAATGCACATCATGGGACAAAGTACATATTTTATCAAGTGTAATAGTTGCGTTGCAGTGAGAAGAATCAGCTTTACCTAAAAATTGTCCATGTTCGTACTTTTGCCGGGAAAAATGTGTCGCCACTTTTCTCGATAAATGCATAATTCTGGCTTTCCTAATCAATCTTACGTTCTCAAAATGCTTCCATCGGAATTTTCGTGGTGGAATACATAATCCCATGTTGCGGAAACGCTCAACTTTGCGTGGTTTGGGGGATATATTCGAATTTGTAATTTTCGACCATATTGCGTTTGCATTGCATTGTAAATGAAATATCACAACCATTTTTAATGAAAGCTATGCCGCCACATTTGTTGGTTAGTTATACATGTGAATTATATATTCATCCTGTTCCCTCGTTAGTATTTCTGACGGAAAACGGTCTACGCTCGCACGTGGTTCTTCCTATCTACGGTGTAGTGTGAACATTGGTGACACGTCCCACCCTGTCACTGACAACATGCGTATTGTTTTGTTTATTGCTCACTGACTATGCTTGAATGTAGCTGGTCATGTGTACGCAAACCAATGCTCAATTATCTGAAAGAAAATGACCTACTTACATGCTCGTTATTTATTCGGCGAAAACTGATTTCCAATCCTACAGTTTCAGCTACAATCCTTCTGCCTTCGGATCATGGATGCTTATGATTCCAATGACTGTTCGTTTACGTTTACGTCAAGCGCAGACTTCGCTGCCGGCTACCAGTATGTTATCCCAATTTTTATCAGAAGAGACGGAGATCTTTGTAACTTGTCAAGAACGGTCCAAATGCAAATTTATTCTGATTTCTCCAGTGTTTTGCTTATCAACGTTCATCAGAGATTAGGTCAGCTAGACGGAGCAACTACCAGTTTGAACGCAGTGCGCATTAATCAGAATGATAAACGCATGCAATAATGTCGACTTATATAATTTATATTATTACAGTGTGAAACAGGGTTAACAGCAGTTTGCCAATCACGTTTCCAGTATTTCGTTTACGTCAAATGATCTGAAAGTGTGATTGGAACTGCTGTTCTTTTGATCCAGATATGGCGCGAAAATGTTTCTCAGCAGAATTGTGAATGCTTCTTCCAGCGTCAGACGTTTATTCCCAAATATGGAATCACTTCAAACGGAATAATGAAGATTATACGGTTCACATTTCCACCGATGGCTGTCCAACAGAGAATCGTCCTTTACTAAGATAGCAGGGGCACGACACACGCGATACATGCGGTTTTCAAAAACACCGTGTCGTGCTAAATCGATCAGTATAACCTTGGCATTTGCAAACATTCCCTCCTGTTTCCACTTCGCATAGGTCCCGGAGTTAGCCCAAGACTGCTCTTTCCAAAACACCCAACAGCCTACAGCAGTAGGCTTAGCCGATCCTCCCTCCAACGTATGACGACGTTTGTGGAATATATCGGCTCCGTTGATAAGGCTGGCACCCAACTGACAGTGAGTACGAAGACTGCGTAGTCTGTTGTCGGAGTGCGTTGTTCTGCTCTGAAAGAGCCTATGTGTTTGAACACCTCGTGACCTAAATCGAGTTCTGCAAAATTTGGAACAGTTAAAAGAAATTACACTCCCACAGAATCCAAAGCACCAACAGTCATTGGAATCATAAGCATCCATGATCCGAAGGCAGAAGGATTGTAGCTGAAACTGTAGGGTTGGAAATCAGTTTTCGCCGAATAAATAACGAGCATGTAAGTAGGTCATTTTCTGTCAGATAAGTGAGCATTGGTTTGCGTACACATGACCAGCTACATTCAAGCATAGTCAGTGAGCAATAAACAAAACAATACGCATGTTGTCAGTGACAGGGTGGGACGTGTCACCAATGGACGGCATCGTGTACATGAAAGCAGCGCAAATTCACGCCGCAGTCAGACACCAAAAGAGCTGCCTCCATTTGCACAGCCATCATTTCTATCACGAACGTCCTTACCGCAATATGCTTATCCGTCGCATCTCGAAAATTTCTAAACGGTCTCAATAGTGAAGCACACATCTCACTGTTGTAGCGTTTTGTACTGTATAATTCTCATTGTTTTTCACGTTTTTCGTTTTCCTCAAATTCACATGTACACTCGTTTAGATCATGAGCCGGATCGATTAACAAAAAGAATTGTACTTCCATGGTCGCGAGCCCTGTGTTCATTCTCTGCGTTCAATGTCACATGTGGACGGAATTTGGGAGAGTTAACGACTAACGGAACCCGCCTTTATTTCAGCACATTTTCGAACTCCTCTCTCGTCGGAGTTATCTTCGTTGTGACCTCCAACGTTATTTGGGAACTACACGACACGTCGCATCAATTGCATACCCCATTCTCTGTGGTGGAACTCTGAACGACGCGCCTTGACGAACTATTGTGAGTCATTGGTTTTCAGTTTTATCGCTGTTTGATTTCGTATTTATACCTGAATTTTACATAACTTTTAGATCTGCTACACTTTGCATATATCCGTTTACTACCGACCGCCCATGTACCCTGTTATTTGAAGCTAGTACGCGATGCAACTTCAAGCTTCAAGAGTGTCAGAACATGTGGTATGTATAGTGGACAGGTGGGTATGCGGTAGATCCTCGTCCACTAACAATTTAATCTGATTTTCCTGAGGCGCAATCGTAACGCAGTACCAACAGGGATCGAACTAGAGAACGCAGTTAAGTTTGGAAACAAACCATATATTTCCAGCAGTAGTTGGAAATACGATGAGTAGTTATTTCTAGCCTAGTCTGGGACCAACGGCAACAACCAAGAGGAAAAAGAAGAAAGGCGCGAGATAAGCTACGTCCCACTTAGCGGCGCTCGAAAGCGCGATACGAAAAGTGCGTGGAACTTTCGAGTGCGTTAAACAACGCTCGAATAGGTTCGGGTTAATTCACCTTGAATAATGAAATAATAGATGAGTTGTTAAGAGAAAGGGCAAGCATTCGCTACGTGCAATTAATTGCACGACTGAAGGAAGTGGCATCGAGTTTATACCAGGCCTCCTGTTGCAGGCGTACACAGAATCATTCGTACAGAACAGACAAGCGGGAAAACACGGTTGCAGCCGGGATCCTTAGAGAAGCCACACGATCGACGGTCACTACATGTGACACACTTACACCTGTTTGTCACTTGTGTGACATTCACGTTCTCCACATTTGGAGACGGTCTGGACAGCTTAACTGAGTAAAGCTGAGTAAAGCAGACAGGCCTATATCTGCTGCCTTAATCTTGGACAGTACAGAAGAAGGCTTCGGCAATAATCTCCGAATACACTTCCATGAGGTTTTTGATGCTTAAGAAAAAGTCATACAGAGCAAACCAATTGGACAATGCAGGCCTCAATTTGCGTCGAATGTTTCTATTGTTGCAGCAAACTTTCCATTAACATTCGCTACATACTGGTTAATAGAAGCAGTTGCCGCACTCTGCTCAAACGGACTGCTACAGTCGTTCGCTGCATTGACGGGAAGTCTGCGATTTGTAGGATGGAACTCATATGCCAGAAGATTAAGGGGATGGCTGTGCTCAAATTTGAAAGGGCTGACAACCAGACAGGCATTTCTTCGGACCACATGAAGTCGTGAGTTGTAGCGTCGCACATCTCTGTATCCACTCGTACGTCTTTTGTACTTCACACAACGATAGTAAATCTAGACGGCTCTTAGTGTTTCATGCCAATTTACCTCGTTGTGTTTCAACACTTTTCGATCTACGGATCTTCCTTCGAACGTGAATAACGTCGACCTTCTTCATGTGCTTCTGCAAGCACTCCTGGAACTGTAGGAAAGCGTGAAATTAACGATTATCAAAAACAGCCTTGAAAGCTGCGATATAATCCATGTCCGAAAAATAAAACAGTACCATCGTTTACTGATAAATAATTCCTGCCTTATCGTATATAAACCTTATTTCTGCATCCACAGACTAACACACAACCATTGTCACATGCAAACGACCAAGCCAACTGTAGCCATACCGAATTTCGAAAATACTGTACATTAAGGTCGTTGTCAATTATCGGCCAATTAAAACAAGAATGTTTCAGTCAGTAACACATATACCGGTGATTTCAACTTCTGTTCCAAACACCGTAGTGAAAAGGTGGAATATACGGTGGTTTGTCAGCTTGAACTTCATCATCCACGATAGTGGAATAAATCACGGTCTACGATTAGCATTCGTAGATGGTGCCTCAAAGAGTTGAGGTGAGATCTCCGTACACCCTGTATACAAACTCATACCTCCGAGGCCACACTCTCAGGTTGGAGAAGAAGAGGGTTGCTACATCATTTAGGGTTAACTTCTTCGCATGTCGAGTCACCATGTTCCAACAGTTGCAACTGTTGGAACATGCTCCGTGGAAGCTTCCACAGAGTAGTATCCTCTGATAGTTTGACAGAGTTCAAAAGAAAGCTAAGTGAACGCTAGCCATCTTTCTTCTCGGACCCGTTGTGAGGGTTTAATCTAGATGAGTTTCCAAAATACTTTCCGTGTCGTAGATTTAAGTTAACCAACTTTTCATCTCTATTTGCCATTATTGTTATCTCTTTTAAATCTTATTCATTGCTTTTATTTTATTTACAAAGCTAGTCTTAGCATCTGAAAGTATAGGTTATAGAAATCAAACCCTCATAGGTCTTACACTTAACCCCTGTTTCACGTCATTTCATACGCAATTGCGTGTATCGGTGGTAGCTGCGAACTTGTGTTCTGATGGCACCGATAGCCTAAACTCCTCAGCTTTTATTTGGTAGCCCTCATACTAATTCATGGAAGTAAGGGATCTCTACACATTATCGTCGCAGCACTGGGCGCCTTCAGAAGCTCACTGGTGCAAAAAACTGGACAATTTCTGGCTGAAGCCATTCCGTCCTGGAAACTGAACTGAACTGAAGAAAGACTGTGTTTCGCAGATTTCGGAACGCCTTAGTTCACTGCCTACACTGTTTCTGAGGGAATATCACGGATGCTGGCGAGTTGTAAATGTTATACCACTCTTCAGTGGTGATTGGGAAGCTATCTCGGTGATTTCGAAGGGTATAACCTTCGACGTCGACTAGAGGGTGATGATTTTTCTGTCCTATATCTAGACTACAAAAGCGCTACCTCTAACGCTTTGACAGCGTGATGGAAAGGAAGGAGAACTTAACAAAAAAGGAAAAATATGCAAAACCGACGAAACTTCGTAGAAACGAGCAAAAGGTCTTAGGGTATCGGCTCACCAACAGCTAAGAATACCATTTGGGGAGCGTTTCTAAACATAGGTGTAGTGGTTACGTATTCTTTAACCTGGCACTCAGCACCCTGCAATGTTTGCCTAGAGAAGCAGCCTGGACCTTCTTAACCCGTGGTCACGAAGTTGTCTGACCACTTTGTGGTTTCCTTCGACTTGTTTAAGGCCACATAATATCTCGCTACGTTCCCTCTCCAGACAGTTCTTGTGGCGGTTGCCTGTTTCAGCACGAAAAGTGGATTATTAACGTTAGAAGGTTATATGAAACGACTGATAGTAAGTGTTTTAACCAAGCGCTCCACCACTTTACTTCCGGTTTAAGTTGGGAGGTATAACTCGGATCAGCATGGTATTTCCAGCTATTGAGGCTTCTGTAAGAAACTGTTGGTGGATTGCGAAACGCGAGTACGAATGGGGAGATGGAAGGTCAGCGAGTCAGATTTTGGTTAATCTCAGAACGTATGATATCTGATGAACCGCTAAGAGGTGCACTATTAGCAGGTCGATGCGAAAACGGTAGTCGTCACAATCCTCGCCACTGTCATTAAGTTATGTTAGTGAAAACATAAGATGCAACAAGAAAAACCAGGCGCCATGTTCACACCTCTGTTACTTCATTGATGTAGTCGTGTCCGTTGTTGAGTTTGTGTGTTAACGAAACAATAGCTTAAGGTTCCATCTTCGGTTTCATGGGGGAAGGTCGTAAGGCTGAGAATGTTGTCTAACTAATTGTTCCTGCAAAGCATGCTGCATTCCAGTATTGCTAAGAAGGGTCAATCCGTCCATTGATATTGTCTCTTCACAATCGTTCGCAAACCTTACATAACTATACTGTTGGTTGTCTTCAAGAAATTAATCTTTCTTACCAAGGTATCGCCTCTGCAGGATCGAGTGTTTTGAACCACGAGGATGTGTGGAGTATTTAGTAATCACTGGATGCGCCAGAAAGTCACTACCGTTCTTATGAGAACATACATTCATGCGTTGTGGTGTTGGCAGCCTTAACCAAGGAAGACCAGAAGGGACTTACCACTTGAGGTTATAACGAGATTAAATCTTCATGGCAGTGTGATGGCTTGCACGTCTCGATGTGTGATGATCACACCTACAGTCACATACCAGACAGGCCAATAACTGAAGGCTTGACAAACCAGTCTTGGTATTCTAGGTTGGGGAGAAGTTTCTTTTTCCGGAGAAAGTAGGGGTCTTGGTACACTGTCACCCGCTGCCTTGCGGTACAGTCAGAAGTTTTACTTGAGAACCGTAATCGTCCTTCTGTTTTGGTCTTGGCGTCCTGGCGGCATCTCAGCCCACATGGACCATAATATTTATGAACGTAGGTAAGCCTGATTCCTGCTGAACACCTCAGTATTCTTGAATGCAAAGCGAAGTCCATGATTTTCTACGGAATTCCCTTTAACGGCCTCACTAATTCGTTGAATTATCCGGTTTGTCGCATTACTGCGTCTATAAAAGAATTTAATCAGCCTGCCAGATATGGAAGATGAGCCTTGCACAGAGTAGATAACGAAGGGCATGTCAGACAGGGGAAATAAGTTGACGAGATGTGACCATGATCGACGCGAGTATGCAAAAGGCGAACGTGGAAATCCATCGCTGCTTGTCAGCACGTATTTGTTGCGGTTTTCTGGTGATGATGGGCCCTCGGAGTATGTGGTGGTTCTTTTAAAGGGTTGCACTGCCTCAATCAGGTTCCCTTCGGATGGTTTGAAGGATCTTGGCTTCATTTAGATACGTATGCGGTCTCGTTGTGTTATGGCTTTAATCTCCTCAACAGAAAATGAAAGATTTTAAAGCGAGAAATGTAGCTCATTTGGGTCATCCGGATGATAAAGTTTCGTGCAGAAATTTCAAGTCTTTAACGGTATGCACACTGGAGCAGAAACTTTGGGAGAACATATTTTCTGTTTCATCCCTCACCACAAAGTGTGTAGACAACACCGAAACCAAAGGTTGAAAGCTCAACATACCACCACTGTGTTTTAAAAAGAAATTCTTTCTACCTGAGATCGTACATAAATGCAGCCGAACAGTGGTCCATATTAACTTCGACATTTAGACCAAGCAGGTACTCTTACCATTTCCGAATAGCCTCTATAATTGCGCCCTTTACTGGTAAACGAAATGAACAAAGTTAAAAGGGAGCTACGAGGCGATCGTTTTGATTTAATGTTGTTATGGTAGGAACGTAAGAAGCGTCGGTTTCAAATACTAGTGGAGCTTTTCGATCTACGGTAGCTGTCGCAACATTTATTAATTCATCATCAAGGTTTTTCAAACCAACGACAGTCTGTTGTTAGACTGGAATGATTTTTCTGTAAGCTAAAATAAACAGCGTCCTAAAACAAGATGAGAATGTTAGGCAAACATGCACACTACTCCTGATTTCACGTCGAGAGAGGTCTGGTTCAACAGATAACGAAATTAGCAAAATACACCGGCTTAAAAGTTTACTTTAAACGGCCCTTTCACTGTTTTACCAGTAACGACGTCACCCGGATATAATCCATTGTTGAAAACATTTTCATACTTCACTGTCTCAGTACAGCGCGCCAGTAACGGCTTTAGAGTTGCAGTCGTTAGAGTGAAGAAACAAATCTAGACTTTGATCGCTTTCCTTTTTACGTGTGAATAAGGTGTAACTTCGTTCTTATGTTTATCATACAGAAGCTTCAAGGTAAATATTATAGTCTGAAAGTTGGTGTGGCGAGTGATATATTCACAAGTAGATTATGCAACAGAGTTACGTAGTATGAGTAGTTTATTCGATTAATGGCTGGGAATAAAGCCAACGAAATTCACAAATGTATGCCAGTAATTCCTAAAGTTATAATTGATGCAAACCTTTGACAATACTAAAATCATTCCGTTTCGGTGTAAGTTACTGAACGGATAAGTTGTACTTACTGAAAAGCTTTAACAGTATTGCTAAGATCTCAAGGACTTTCAGCGACAGTGTGGAGGCTGCAAAAGAAGCAACAGTGAAATGGAAGCGAACGTAACGAATTCATACATTTATTTCATTAAGATGGTCAACCGGATAAAGACCAAATAGTCAGACAGGCCAGACTGAGCAGCGATTTGTTGGGGGACCACTTAAACACCCCACATTAGAGTCGTGGAATGCTGAACCATTTTGACCGAACCATGACAAGCTGTCTACTGAGATCTGTCTTCAAGCAGTCAGTATCGGGACGGGAATTTCGGTAACTATCAGTATGGATTAGTAGATGTACAGCCAGTGTCAGTACGTAAAAGTGCATTAAGTTCGGGCGTGGTTCCTACATTGCTTACTTATCCGATTGACGCCAGCCAAGTGCTTCACGCTGACCTAATTTTTATCCATCCCTGTATTGAGACACTGATTACATATGCTAAAGAAACAGTTTTCAATTAAAGGTGTTCATTGAGCGTAACATTATGTAAGGGGTCAACTATAGTTGCCGCCTCGTTCTTAGTTTGACCGAACATGTTTGATTTCGCTTCCCACAGTGTCTGTTATCAACTTTACGCAGATATTATGCATGTCGTAACCAACTGTTTTATCCGTATATACTCAGTTTACTTGTCCTCTTTTTCACTGTACGCTCAAATTGATGTATCTTTGCCCCAGTTGTCAGTATCAGTCCACTCACCATTTTAAAAACTCGCGTAATTGGGAACGAACGGTTACAGTGTGATACCTGTATCTGGCCCAAAAGTGCTTAAAGTCGTTTCTCTGACAGACCAGCCCACTAATTTTCACTTTCTTCTTTCTCTACCCCTAGTTTTCCTCCCTTCAAGTCAAGACAACTGGTGGACATTGGCACTCCCACTGCCCGTACTCTTCGACATATAGGTCAACAAACAGTTCTGCAATTATTTTCTGGACTTTATAATTGAACGTTTGCTGTTTTTACGAAACGTGCCTTTAGGACCTTTTTCTTTTACCCGTGCTTACCCCTGGATAATGCTGTGGATCAATGATTCTTTCTGAGGGTCTCTGGTGACGACTGAGTCGAATCTTACCTTAATCATCTACCACACTTAAGTACATTACGACGGAATGGTTCAGCTACCATCAAGAGCACCTTCTACAATGCCTTCTTTACTCTAGGACAAACAGAACACTGGAACATTGTGTCTTCTAGTGACAGGAACACAACTCTGTTGTCCTACTCCGGAGAAGAAGCGGCTAGGTAGTGGGTTCGTTGTCTGGACGCATCGCACTCGGCGGTGATCTATCGTTTTAGTTATATGCATACTACGGACCGGTCTATAGATTTGCACATTTGAGTACAAGCGACGGCATGCATCACATGTAAACCGTGCTCTACAAGGCAACCATGAATACAAGTTAATTACGTCTGCATTAGCTGTCGGTGATGCCACTCCACTACAGATTGTCGTTCGTTTTTGGGATGGCTTCCTTGTTGCTCATGTCCGCTTTGCGTTATCGTTTGTTTAGAATTCATCTGCTCATAAACAGTACTCAAGTAGAAATTAAGCGACCTGAATACACGAGACGTTTATCAGACACTGGCGACGGCTAAACTGCCCGGACAACAACAGTGGGTTGATCCAGTTGAGCTCTGGATAGAAATTTCAACAGCTACGTGTGCCTATTGCAAAGAGGTGTGTTGCAGAGGAGCTCCGTAGGTACGGCAGGAGTGGATTTCTGCTGATTCGACGGTACTTATTAACATCGATCGATGCCTCCTGAATATGACCGCCGTATCCTGAAACACAAACTTACAGGGAGTTCATGCTTGGGTCTTGAGGCTTACTTCTCGAAGCGAGCCAGAGAGGTGAAGGCATTTTTTAAAAATATATCTGTTGCTGTTCCCGATGATTCGTGGTTGCACTAGCTGTTGACAAAGTGTTCACGAGACTATATGTGAAAAAGATGGTTGGAGAAATTACGATCTGTTGCGGCGACTTGACAGATGGACTGAGAACTTTCAGGAACAATTCAGTTGGACTGAGCTAACCCATTTAGCTGTGAACAATGAAAATAGTGTTTATTTGTAACATTCCTGACGGTCCTCTGTCGGTAAACAATATGGCTCTGAGGCTTAAAGTATTACAACGTGATGAACCTTTAGGTCCGGATCGTTTCTCTCTAGCCATTGTCAAAGGTCGGAGTGGGAAATAGTTGTCTGAACCGACCCAAATCTTCAGTTTCTTGTGGAGGAACTAAAGAGTTGTGTTGCAACTGGTGCTTATCAGTAGTTATTCCCACCTTCAAAAAGGTGTCAAGACAGCATGTGACAACCGCAGGGGCATTGACTTTGTCTCTGTTACATACAGGGTGCTCACCGGTTTCATGGTGCGGCGGCTTCCGAAACATTTAGAAAACAAGCTGAAAGAAGAACTGTCAGGTTTCCGGTCTGGTCGCGCAGGTATCGATAATACCCTCACTGCGACAGACGCCAGAACGTCAGCGGTTCTTTTCTAAACCTATTATCATGGTATTTCTAGACCTAGAGACTAATTTTGACCTGGTTGCCCGATATTCTCTCTGGGGCTGTCCTCGTTACACAAGAGTTCCAGTGATGCACGACTGTATGTCAAAGTCATTGTATGCCTTCTCTAGATGCAGAGTGCGCATTTATGGGCAACTACCTCAAGCATTCCTGATTCCAACTAGCGTTGGACAGGGGTGTCCGATCTCCCACTTCCCTTTCAAGTGTATGGTGGACGGTCTTCCAGAAGAGGCACTTAGAGATTTCGAGGATTTCGGAATGAAGCTTCTACCATTGTGGTAAGCTAACTGTTATTAAGTGTACAGACGACATTATTTGACCTAGTTCTTCCGTACAAAACTTGCTGAGCAGATTAACTGATACGACTGGTTAATCTATATCTACTGAGCTGAATGTGTTAGCAGTGCAACAGTTTATCAGTGCGTATTTCGGGCCGGTATAAGTTCGAGACCGTGAACCGAGATTGTGAAAATGCACAGCCTTCGCTGGTTACTTCGCATATTTCGTAAGACGCCGGAGAGTCTGCTGACATGCCAGTGGGTCGCGGTCAACGGCTAACGCATATCTGAAATGTTGCTGTTTTTTCTTTATTATGTAGCTTCGTGGTTTTTATTCTTCTGACATTTGCACTTTTTATTGCTGCACTATCGTGTGCTCAATTTTCGAGACAAACCGCAGCGCCAGCCATAATACTGACGGATAGGGCTCAAAGCCGAAAGTGTTGATGAATTCCTTAGTATCACCGTACCCTGCCTTAGTATCTAAAGGCATAGTAATCTCATGTCTGCCACGCTGTTCTGCACAAGAACCCTTTGCCTATCGTACCACGAAGGACTGCTGCCGAAATACGTGTTCATTGCTCACATGTACCTACCGAGGATGCTCCTGGCTCTGTCAGACTGATTACAGGCAGCGGCTGAAGACGCCCGATCTTGTGCAGTTCGTTCACGTTTATCATTCCAACGGGGCTTCGAAAGTTTCCAGCATGACCTTGTAGTCCTTACTGAAAAATGGTTTACAGCAGTTACGTCAAAAATAGCGACTGAGGTATCGTGGTATAATATACCCTTCGCCCCATCTAATTGTAAAGTTTCTCCAAGCCTGGAAGGGTCATCATAGATGGTGACAGTCTAGATTTAATTCACCATGGACGTCGTAGTACGACGAGTGATGGTATTGGAAAGGATTTCTCCTTATCTTTCGCTACTGCCTGGTTGGATTTAACTAATCGATCGCACCTCCGACGCAGGCGTGACATCTTTCTCCCCCAGAGAACAGGGTGTTTGACGTTACTCCGTACGTAATATTACTCTACATTTGCGCAACCGGGCCGTTTTTTGTCGATTACTTTCGTAGACCATTTGTTCTTGGTATCCGTTGCCTGCAGAGTTTTATCTTTGTGTGAGCATTCATAAGGTATGGCAAGGTACGGCGCATGCCTAACCAGTGCTACTATAGTAAACTCCCAAACCTGTATTAATGACAAACTTTGTTTCGAGTTCTTATCCCAACTGTTTGGTCACATAGTCGGCGACCGGCTTTGCTTCCATGTCACATTTCACCCTACCAATTCATTCCTAATCATTTTCTCCTCCGTTCGTACATAGTTTCTTACTTGACGACCCCTAATCTCGTTTCCCGACGCATCAAAAAGTTGCCGCTTGTTTCTCCCGACAGTTCAGCCAAACTTAGTGTGCTACACACCAAAATGGTTTCTTTACCAGACCGACGATAATCTCTATTTACTCCTCCAGACACCATGTTAGCTTGCCACCTTCATTGTTCGAATACTTGCATATACTTCAGTAAGCAGCCTTTACAAGTACATTGGAGACTGTCACCATCAATGTCTGCTGTCTTGCTTTAACAGAACTCTTACTTAAAGTCAGGTTCCTTAAACGCCACAAAGCACCAAGCCCAGTCAGTCTCTCGTGCCATCTCATCTTCACACTCTGCCATATGCTTGAGCTCGGTTATTCGTACATACGACCGACAACGTCTTTTTAAGCAACAAAGGAGCTTTCGATTCACTTGGAAAAAACTGCACTCTGAGACTGCCTCTCTAAGAAAGGTATGTCTGAGAACTATACTGACGTCCTGAAAGCAATTTATTGCCAGACTTCGGACCGCGTTGGGGCTTATGGCAGCTTATGACCGACTTTCGGCGTTTCAAATGGGGCGCGACAAGATTGTTCACTCACTCTTGCAGTAGACGAGGTTCTAAATTACGCCATGACAGACTGCGCGTATGACGGTGTGGAACTGTTTGCAAACACTCGATGTCTAGTTCATCTTTTCTATAGTTGTTCCTGGGTGATAAACTTTGTCAAGCTAATGGCTAGTTACTCTTACATCCTTTCCAATCTCACTGTGTTTGCTAACTGAATATCGTTCTTTGGAAGCATCTCGGTTGTGGTCAGCAAATGCGATTCCGATCTGAGAACACCTTGTAGCTTACTGACTGACCGCTCGCTCTGGATTATTCGCTCAGGCTCATTATGAAGTCGTGGGGAAATGATGATCTAAACCTTCGTTCTAAAAGCGCTTGGCTTTAATTTGGTTCTTGTGAACACAAGTGTGTTATTGGTGAAATCACAAACGGACGGAACTTGATTAGGGTGCTTTCCGTCAGGCTACTGGGTAGTTTTGTCTGAACGTGCACTGACTGTGGTATTACTTGTAGCCACTCATCACCAACTGTATCATTGACTGCTGGTTGGTAATTCGATTTCTTTTGCCAAGTGAAATTTTCATTGTATTTTACCATTTCTATTTTATGTTCTATTTTTGTAATTTGATCCACAGTTTTTTCTCTTGTAGCAAAGTATGTCCGGAAGTATAGACCGCAAAAAGAACCAAAAAGGGTTTCTTAAAGAGAAGGTTTTACAGATATACGATAAACTTTTTCAAGTATGTTTCTCATTCGTTTTCACGGTTCTGTTATATAGGGCCAAGATATCACCCAAGGAAGAGCCGAATTTTGGGATGATTTTTTCTTGTTGAAGGTATACAACTTGTCTTCAGTCATAGGCACACTTTAGGTCAATGTAAAATGGCTTAATACACATTTCGAAAAGGCCGTTTCCGACGACCTCATCATTTTAAAGGTTGGTTCACAATTTCGTCGTCGGAGTATGCTACGCGTCTACCGTCATAACTAACTGTTTTCTGTTTTCACAAAGGTCTCTTCTGACGCGGTATTGTTTCTGATAATTTGTTCTGTGGCTGTTTTTACCGATGTTATCCGGAATGGATGCATCGTAGCCTTTAGGCATACGTACAGTCTTTGTCCATCGTTTCTAATGATAGGTAGTGAATTGACAATTTTCGTCTAGTTCGTTTATTCCATTCAATTGGACGTTTGGCTTCCGAAATTGAAAATAACCAGGTTACCGGTTTTTCTGTTTTTTTTTTCCGGCTATCCCGACATTCGCTGTACGGATCTTGGCATTGCGATAACACATGTGGATTAAAAAGTCCGCCGTGACGTTTTGTCTGTAAACTGTTTAATGTTCACTCGAGACTTGACTCCTGTTTGCCTGAGCAAAGATATAGGTCTTTTTACGTACGTGCCCCGCTTGCCTTTAAAACAAGCCACCAAAAATTGAACGTCCATTGAAGGACATCGTCGGATGGATGTCTTAGAGTTAGGTTTTCTCCGCTTTACTGCCCGCCGTTTTGACGGTTGTTATCAGTTAATTTCTGTGCAGGCTAATAGCTAGATGTATCTGCTGTCTTATCATTTTACCCTCGCCGAGTGAGAAGTTCACTCATCCGTGACTCACTCCCCGACATTGCGAATGTATTATTCTGCTAGTGAATGTTTGATTGAGTAATTAGTCTGTTCTGTTTGTCCAACCTTATTATTGATTGTTACGCATCTGCCACCTATCGCTGTTTACATTTCAGCCTCAGTTGAATCGACTGTTGTTGCAGTGTCTTCATACAGCTGAACACGATAAACACCGCATTCGTGTGGCGAATGCCATTCAGACGATGGATGCCCTGGTCTCAGGTGTCTACCGTTGCAAAACGCATGCTGATTCGACAATGGATGCAAGTGAATTTCTCCTTAATCCCGATCAAGTCACGGATTTCATGCAGGTAAGCGTGTTAAGCTTGCACTGTTCCACTAACGTGCGTTTTACCATTGAGTTGGACAATCTTCCGAACGCCGTGCTCACTGATGTAGGATGCAAGACGCTCAGTCGATGACCCAGCAAGGGAAATAAATCATCCACCGATAGGTAGAAATTTATGGTCGCGCACCTCTCCGAAACTGGGGTCCCCCTGATTCCCCTAGCCTGCTGCTGGAGGTGCTTTGGAAGATGGGGGTAGTCGGAATCAGTGACCTAAATGTTCTGTTTTTTTTCTGTATCAGAGATTAGTAATGAAGCAAGGTAGTAAGTATAGATACCAGCGTTGGAGACAACAGTGAAGACAATGGTTTAGTACGATATTACTTAAATCATCATCATCATAGACAACAATACATCAGTGGCTCACACTGATGCTTAACTGCCACATAACCCTGAAGAAGAAACAAACCCTGTTTAGGAAGAGAGAAGAAAAAAGGGAGGGAGGAGGGGACCTAATCACTAGAAGTAGCTACGTCTACATTCAAACATACAACATCAAGGCGCCTACGCCTTGCGAACAAACATCCGAGCTGTAAGTGAAAGTAAGGCGTCATTAGCAAAACAGCTTCCTTACGGCTTTCACTGCCCCGCGTCATTGAGTGCCCTCACTTCACAGACAACTCGAATAAACAACGACAACATTCACGCCACTGAGTTTGGTTAGCCGCCATCCCACCTAACGTCTCAAGCCAGCGACTCTGCGAATCGCGAGGGTCCCGGTCTGGAAGACCAACCCGATCTACAGTGACTAACCTCTTCGTGAACGATTTCATTTGTCTATGCCAGGTCATTATTTGTCCACCTCGCACCTTACGCTAGCCGGCCGCAGTG
>LUCH01000066.1:21111-31591 GCA_013368495.1 Paragonimus heterotremus
TGCATGTTTTCGCCTATCCACCCTGCTGTTTGCAGCAGATAGGGCGACCCGGTTTATACTGCGAAACGGCCGATGATGTATGAAATTACTGGTGTTGTAACTATTCATGGTTGTGTGTGAGCCGAGATACTGCCAGGGCGCCCAGACCTAGACAGGAAAACGATTAAGGTTCTCAACCAAAGCCTTTGGCTCAAAAGCCCATACCGCAAGGCAGCGGGTAGGTGGCAGTGTACCAGAACTGGTACATTTTACGGAAAAAGATACCAGTCTTCTTCCAACCCCTAACCTGGAAGACCACGAGACTGGTTTGTCAGACCTCTACCTATTGGCCTGCCTGGCATGAGTGACCCTGCAGGTGTGGTGGCCACACCGTCCAATTTAGCCCAATAGGTAATCGAGATGCGCAAGCCGTCACACCGTTTAAAGTCCAGTCTCTTTTTGACCTAAAGCAATAAAAAGACAAGTGTAACAAACCTAAATTGAAATTCCTTGCGGAATCCCCTACTGTATGGAACTAGTTAGCCGGATAGTGCGTGGTGCCCGATGAGTGTAAGCAACATAGACTAGAATACTGCAATTAGCAGACTGCAAACATGGCTAATATATAAGACGAACGGTTTACTGAGGGGGGTTTAACCATTCGACCAGTATGAGAACGTTTAGGCGGGCTTACAAGAAGGGAGCTGCTCATTGCGCAAGAGAACGGTTTGATGGGCCGGAAGTACACTGATTGGCCGAAAAAGAGTAATAAGAAATAGAAAGTTGCAATCCGTGGGGGAACCTCAACAGACGTTGAACCGACATCGATTGCACAGCGTAGAAGAAATTGCTCGTCACTAAGGAGACTGTCATTTCGATTGTATGGTTTAAGATGTGGAACAGACTGAATCTGGGGTAAGTGGAGTTGTAAGGTATGAGAAGGATGCGAAACCTGTTACTATTTGAACCTAAACGCTCCTGTAGTCCAACAAAACCAAAAACTTATGATCAGGTAAGCACCATAAACGCCAGTAAGCCAGCATCTTGTCGACAAACTGTCTCAACAGGCTGTAATAGGATCAACACTTATGTGGTTGTATGAGAGCGAGGCAGCTGATGTTTTTCTTCGAGAATTAACCGCCGTCAATGATTGACATTTTTACTTAACCGCCATACAACCGTGAAAAAAGCCTTCTCTCACAACTAAAGGAAAAGGATGGGATGGGGTCTACTCTGGAGCAAATTCTATGTCTACGCTCAAACTGATCTCATCAAACTGCACACGCACCGCAAACAAACAAGCAAGTTTAAAACGAGAGGAGGGTGGCTGTGATTCACTAATGGCGCATACACTTCAGTTACCACAGCGGCAATAGTCATGCCAGTGAATTCGATTGCTGCCATCTCTTCAACGTCCTGAACTCCGTATCTTTCGAGTCACAAGGACCACAACTTGGGAGGGGAACGTAGCTATCCCGCTGACGGCTGTCAGCATTTCCTTGTGATTAATTTTAGTAGGGTTTACAGTGCGCATTTGTGTTTGACTATAGGTTAACCCTCTATACCACAACTCCATCCGTGAAAGATTCGATATGTTGCAGGTCTCTGTTAGTTGTGTTTGATCTCTCTATTTTGAGCTTCGACCCATCAGTTTCTAACGGCGCTGGAAACTGCGTTAGTGGATGCAGTGTGCTCTTGTTCATTTGGAAGCCTATCTATCGCGTGCTCTGTCCACCTGTTCACAGCGGGAAACTTGAGGTTTTCATCGGCTGATCACGTCAGTTATTAATGTTTCATTTTAGTAGTTGAAACAAAGGAATCTCCTGTTCAAACTATTGCTGTGTGTGTGTTTGGATGTGCCAATGAACTCGGTGCTAGGTTCTTGGAATAAGGAACTTATTCACTAGACTAATTTTTCTGTGTTGTTACGGTTGTCTTGTTTTACTCACGTGGTTGTATTCTGTCAACGTTCATAAATTGTCTAAGAATGAATCAAACGAATTCCGTATCAGTTGATGGAAGTTACGCTAATGTCTTGCTTGTGTTAATTTCTGGTGTTTTCGGTTTTTCCCCCATTAGAAATCATAAAATCGCAGATAAGATGTTATGCTGCCCTACAAAAGACCACAGAGGTCTACGTTGAACCCGTGTTGGCATTCCTTAGCCACTAACTTGTCAAATTCCAATAACTGTTAATTCATATCTATTACTTGCTCAATAGTTCACAATGCTTCTTCACTACAACTCTGTGTACTGGCACATGCTTGGCTGAAATACATTGTTTTCGATATCCCCTTTGAAGAAAATTCTCTTTTCAGTCGACAACATTCTCATTTTGAATTTCCTAGCACTATACAACACTGTGTTCAGACATGTTTCGTGAAAGTCGCCCGGAGCGTCTGCGAAGTCTTATGCTCAACTCAATGCATACTTTTGTGACGGTGAGTCAGGACTGTGTGGCTTAAGATCATTGCTTAAGACTGTGTTTTGACAAGATTCTATTAACCTGCGGTGGACGATCAAAATATTTTTTTCTTTTCACTGTGATATTCCACGACATCTAATGGTACAGCTAACATTTCGAAATCCGGATGCTGGTGAATTCGAAAGCCGTCCAAGTTTTGAAACTTTGTGTCCATCATGCAAAGCATACTATGCAACAGTTGGCCTCTTGTTTAGCACGAGATCGTGCAAATACACGCGTGTACACACAGCTATAGGCTGAACAGAGAAGCATCCTGTTAACCGTCAATAGTATAAATTATCGATCGTCTAGACGAACCACGGTGCATTCAAACCTAAATATTTTGCTCTGTCCACCTGAGTTGAGCAGTTCTTATACGGCCGGAACTGAGTAGTTTGAAAGATCGTCACTGAATTCGACTGGAAATCGGGAGTTCGCCTACAACAGGATGTTCACTGTGAATTTATCAGCCCACCCACTTACTCATACGCAAATCGAGTATTTGAGATGGAGTGAGAATTCGTGCGTACACTTAGTTGCGCAATTAAACGCTTGTATGTACCCATCAATGGGCCTTGCGTTTCCAGAGACTTAGATAATTCATGTCCACCTAAACGGACTTTATCAGTAAACGGTGGTTAGTACCCAGTCGATTTTGCAGACAGCAATATTAAAAACGTCCGTCTGCGAATATGTTGAAAAAACTTGTTATGAAGAAATCTCTAACAATATGGAATTAATCGAGTTGGACCGCGAATTTCGTTTTCTCATCTCTGTTGTGTTCGAGAGGCCAACCTTCAACTATGTCAATTGTTCAACAGTGTAACTGACTGAAGTTGTTACTCCTCTGCTATCCTTAGAAGCTGAGCAAACGGATGCGAGTTCCCATCTGTCATGTGCTTTTGTTTACTCAATGAAAACTGTTTTTTTAGGCCAGTTCCGACTTTCGCTCAAGTCCTTTCGCAATTGGTCTGTTGAACGTGCAAATTTTCGACATATTACGGCTGACTTTGGTAAACGCGCAGCTGCGCTATCTTCATGGTCTGGCAGCCTGCAAGTTGCTGGGTTTGCTTACACAATTCGGAAAGAGTCAGGTGAGGTTTTACCAAAGCATTTTCATTTTTTTAAAGCTTAGTTGTAATCACAAACTTTCATGCACCTGTTTCGGTCGATCGTTTTCCTCACTGGTTCAATCACTTCCTTATATCTGCTAGTAGTTACAGACAGTGATGCGGATATATTTGAAGGCCGACGCTTAATTCATGTTTATAAGTGTATAACCATCGATCAAACTGTGATGACGCCCCATTTTTTGAACTAGTTTCCCTAACATACAGTAATGAACGGTAATTTTCCGTATGTTAGTACCCTAAGTTACTACCAGCTATAGAAATATCTAAAACTTTCAAACGAATTTTTCTTAAAACGCCTCATTTGGTGATCAAGGCAAAAATGAAAGATTCCGGAGGGAGCTAATAAGATGTATTCTGATCGTTGTACCATTTAAGCGTCAGTGAGAACCACTGATCTATTGATGTCTATGATGATGATTCTTTCCGTTTACTTTAAAAACTTAGGTGCGCCCTCTGGATATGCTTTGACAAGTGGTTAACACACGGAAGAGCTTGTATCACTTCATTTTCAACTCAGATTCCTCTTTAACTAGGTCATTGGATTGCTTTGTTTGACGTTTTTTCTGTATACACATGAAGTTGTCAAACGTGGTTGGCATTCTTACTGTAAACAAACCTATGTAAAACACGACTTCCACAGGAAAGTAACTTCGTTCGTTCATTGTGACCTGTTTCTTCAATACAGTTTCGTGTCCCACATGTTTGTGACGCAGTGAATGGTAGTAGAAACCTGTCCGGTGTGTTATTCTGTGTCGTTGAATTTTGGCTTTTGCCTACACTTGCCGGCTGATTCTAATCACTCACTGAAAGTGAACTCCCGAACAATCGCCAAGCCTATACCATTAACTCGCCTGCAGGAGTATCCTTCATCCTTTTGCAAATCATGCCGGCGGTTTTTCCACTTAGTCCATTCATTTTCCTGTCACAACACCGATAAAGAAGTTCGGCCAAATTTGTGTGTTGTTAAATTTAGTGGCGACTGAAAGCGAGCGCTTTCCAGTCCGTCAGCAAAACAGTTCAGTGGAGTGCTCGTTGCATAATTTTGAAAATGTTTAACTGAGCTGTTGGTTTAATTCCTGACGCCCGTGGGTTTTGTCAAATGCTGGTCGGATGTTCATATGACTATCTCGTTCATGTTACACCCGAACGTACTCCTTTATTGACAATCTTCATCTGATCAGGTTCCCGTTAAGAAATGACGAGCGGCAGTTTTTAGTTGCTACAGTAGATCTGTTGTGTAAGTAAGCGCATTTGTCCAGATGCGTTTTCCTTTTTTTAGCTGGATCAAGGCACCCGCGGTCAACGTTTTCCATTGCTTGGATGTCATTCATTGATGAATTTTATTTTGATTGATACCCAGTTGTTGTTGTTCTTAAGGTCATCTTTCTAGCTGGTCTAGTTTCGCTGTCGTTGATAACTGTTCATATCATGTTCAACGTGTGTAGACTATGATGATAGTGTAGTCGCGAACGTTTTGGATGTGACCACAATAGAAACATTTTTACTAAACGCATGACGGAAAATTGCCAAGCTTTTTCATCAGTGCAGAAAGAAGACATATGGTGTAACGTGTTAGCATTTAGTTTGCTCCCATCAGTCTCAAACGTAAAACATGCGGGTTATATATGACACGAATGAAGATAGACAGGGTATAGACACGTACACAATCAACACTACGGCAACCCTTTGGGTTGCTTCATTCACTTTTGTGCACATAGCGCCGGCTAGTGAGTTCTGATCAACGTGGCTTCGCTAATGGTCAGTAGCTTCGGGTTCTGATTGCGTAACAGTATTGTAAATGATGTAAGTGAGTCAGGTTGGTGGCTCATTATCATGAGGTGTCCAGCAATCGATGATGCGAGGGTTCGGACAACGGATTCACTGGTTTCAGATTGTTGTGTCATGAGTTGTTTTAATCAGTTCGGGGCGTGTTCTGCCACTAGCTGAGGTAGTTGTCGGTCTGTTCGACCTATGTGAACGTCATTGCAGCTGCAAGTGAACTGTTGGACATCGTGAAAGACAGAATAGTTGGACACAAATTGCGTTCGCGATTGTACAGAACTAGTTTTTTGTCAATTTCGGGTACTGGCTACACAACGTTTTTGTTCTAATTAGCGTAGTAATGTAGTATTTACATCTGTATATGTAAAGAAATTGCGTGCAAACGTTGAGGTTTCCCTCCATCAGAAGTTCTGCGTTAGACGCTATTTAAATGCGTTTCGAGGACAAGGCTCTCTGTCGCACTAACCTTCATTTGTGTAAAAGCGTTCGAACTTCTTCATGTTGTTTGTTTGTTCAAGTGTCCTATTTGGTTAATCAACCTTTTCCATCAGTTCACACCACTTTCGTTTTGACCTCCTCGTTTATTTCTCCCTTCGCAGGCTGGACATGTGTTCACGCAACAACTTGGCTTGAGTGACGATGACTTACTCTTGAATGCAAGTTTCTTATTCTAACGTATTGTTGAGCTTTGTTATTGCTTTCTCGTGAACGTACTGAACAACGTTAATGTAGTACTGAATCTTGAGAGCACCTGTAATTAGTTGGAGTTTTGAGCTCACTTAGTGGCAACGCTAGAAGTGGTGAGATATTGAATTCTGCTTGCTTTTGATCGATCGACGGTAGCTGGATGTTACCGAAACGGGCTTCCAATTGCACACTTGATGATTTGACCATCGATTTCCTCGACTATTTTGGGCACCCTGATGGTGTTCGGCCTACGTGTGGTCTGGTATGTCATATAGCAACAAACATCTTGTGATGCGAAAACCGATAGAATGTTAGAGTTCATTTTGCCGTCTTGTCACGCGACATTGCCGTTCAACCGGATGGTAATGATGATGTTGGACATCTAATTTAGTTAGAGCATCAGTCGTATTTAATCCGCTATGTGGCGAACGAAACGAAATCAACAACAAAGTTTTGCTCAGTATTTGCACCTAAAAGTTACTGATTACACTCCACACATAACAAACAAGAGAAAGACCGTACTATCTTCTACAATATGTATGTTGCTGTCTACGACCAGTATGACTAGGTATTAAAGAAATGACCTCGTTTTCTACAATTTTCCAGGTCTCGTACAGACGGTTTATCACAAGTCTACTTAGAAGTGAAAAAACTGTTTTGTGAGACCGTCACTGCTAATCAGGAGTTTGGTTGCTGAACTTTATCATGTGCTGGTCAACTTTGCAATTCGATAAGATGGCTATTGTCCGTACACATTGACATGATCTATGGAGTTTACATAATCCACGTAAGAATTGGGAATCCGTTTATGGTTTCAGAAGATCGTTTCGTGTAGGGCATCTCTTATAAAGTTCGTGAGGTTATCCACCCAACTCGACTGACTCTCTTTACTGTTGTTCGAAAGGTTTTCTTTGAAACGCTTGTTTCACACTTCAATCGAATGTCAGAGGTTTACTTTACTGACTCGAAGTGTATTAGTATAATCATAGTACCACGAGTCACCTGGGTCTCCTGAGCAATCGTACTTCATAGTTTAAGAACCTCTGTTCAGTAGAGATGCGCTTCCTGTTCTTATGAGCCTGAGCTACAGTGTGGCTCTGCGTACTTTAGGTTTCTGCCGTTTGTTACCTGAATTTGTAATTATATGTATGGCAAATTTTGTTGCGTCATCTCTCATTTCGTTCTATCGTAGCATCTTGAATCCTTCAACTTCCAATTATCTGGTGGCAACTGTATGAGCTGTGTGCGACCCCTCACCATTGGTGAAACGAAACACTATTCGTACCTCTATTCTGGCCAGCGTGATAATATTTGCTATGTTGTTTACACTACCAAACAGCCTTGTTTATTTCTCATTGTTAAATGACTTGTTTGACGTCTCTCCCCAGGGCGTATCTTCAACCATCTCGCTGGCTTTGTCTGAGTATAATGTGTAAGTTTTACCATGGTTTTGTTGTTGTTGTTGCTTAGCGCAACCCAATTTGGTACAACCATTTGGTTACTATCCGAATGCCCTATATACTCGCCGATGGTCTGTCTCCGTCACGGTTGTTCCCATTTCCCGAAGGTTCAATGATCGGTCTCCTTTAGATTGTCTCTATCGTCATAACGTTTATTGTATTCGCCTTATTCCATTTGGTGCCCGACACAGTTTAAAAGATCTGTTTTTCAATAAGGTTACGATATTTTCTTTCTGCCTGTTAACCTTTCAGTTCGTGCAGTTGACTCTGTTAAATCACGTGATGGCCTGCCGGCTAGATAGACTGTTGTCATTGTGGTATCGATGGGCAACGTTTGACTGCAGTAACAGTGGATTCTGGCCTGACTTATGGAGTCCTGTTCCTTCTTTGGTTAACGTTTATGATCTCTTGAAGTTCTCTATGGAATTTTTTGCGCTCAGATGCAGGTAATACAGAGCCCACTGCTGTCGTAAACGGATCGGTGTTAGTAAAATCATTGAAATGCTCCAGACATAGCAGGAGTGTGAACATTGCATGACAGGGTTGAGTCTGATCGATGGAAACCATGTGGATCAACCGGATTGCTACAAAATGATTGGTTAACCAAATGGGGAGCAGGAGGTTGTTTGTAAACACAGGTAACAGTTGTTTCCGGCAGTTTTGTCTGCATCTCAATAAATACCTGCTACAGTACTGATCTCTCTACAGCACAGATTAGTAAAAGGACATTGCAGGGTCACACGCACATGCATACGCACACGGTGAAAATAGCTATTTACCACGACGGCGTTAAACGGAAGGCCGTGCCCTTCCGTTTGCAGATAGATGTTTGCCATTTGTGAATAGCAGCGGCTTCAGTAGACTGAAGCAGTTATCGCTTGTTGTTTACTGAATGACTGAAGACTTTAGGCCGTGGTAACCTGGTGTTTAGTGATCAACAAGTTATGAAAATCCGAAGGTGTTGACTGTTTGCGTTGCACTATTGACTGCACTATGTCGCTTGCCGGCGGCTGTCTTTTTCCCATGTTCGAACCAAGCATGAATATGCCCAACTACTCGATTGCTTAACTGCCGTCCGGTCCTGGTTCCGTATGTGGTCTGACACTCTCATTAACAGTAGTAAGTGGGATTTGTTGTATGGAGACATTCTCGGTCGAGAACTTGACATCCGGTTGGTGGAATAACGCCTGATGTAGCAGACCGCTTAGGGTGTTCGATGGACTGGTGGTCGAAGTCACTGACTTATTTGTTCCATCACCTTATCATCCCTGCAAATGAACTCCAGGATTATGCTCCGCCTAGGCACATTTATTTTTCTTAGGTGTTGTACCGTTCAGCAAATGCACTGGAATAGCCACTCGATAGTGATTGCTGTGTTTCATCGTGGGCGACTGTCTTTCTGCTAACAGTACGATGTGATCATCAGCTTTATGCTACTTTATCACAGGAACACTTTCATTGTGTGTGTAATCTTTCACTTTGTCATTTTTCGTTCACTAATCTCCTTTGACTGTGCTTTACAGACATCAGCAATGCACTATGTACCTGATGAAGTGTAATGAAATTCACTAGGCGACGAATCGTCTGTCTAGTCGTGTTCTTGTTTTCTGCTTTTAAGCGTCAGCGTGTCTCATTCTGTTTCAGATTGTGGTCTGATGCTGGCAATTTGTAACTAAGAGCGCCTCTAACAATTCTGTGCATGCATGCATGCTAGATTGCAATGGAATTATGGTCCATGCTGTGGGTCTTCGTGTGAGCTGCCGTGTATCAAGTTTATGGCCCATATAGTTAGCCCCTTTAATGTATATATAAATAATGTTACGTGGTTGTTCAAATTTTTCTAACAGATCACGATTTTTACCGCACTACTCGAAGTAGAATACTGGTTTCTGCTTAAAATGTGAAACAGTTGATTTCCTTCATAAGTTTGAACGTAATACTAAGAAAACAGATACTGATATCGCTTCTTCAGCAACAAATAACAATAACCATGAATATATATAACGATATAATACTAGTGAGGTGAGAGGAGGGTGGCGACGTAAAACAAGAAATGGGATGGAGAAAATAACGCAAAACAATTAGGTCCACGGGATTCTAAGGCCTGTGTATAATGTACACATAGTGCTGGCTTGAGACGGCTACTGGCCATCGGATTAACCTCGATAAATAATATGCCACGTTAAATCACGTTTCCTGCATTCCGCTGAGGCAGTTGCGATTAGCTTTCTCAAACAGTATTGTGCACACCAAAAAATATATAAGCTTTGGACCTCTGTGAACCCAATACTCATGCATTATACCCTCCACTTCATTTGCTGTTTTACTTCTTCACCCCCACCCCACTAATGTTATATATATATATATATATATATATATATATATATATATATATATATGGTACTGAGGAGGCAGTACGAAACGGTAGTGTCTATCATTATCCATTTTCGTACTGCTTTGTTCAAACTCATGTTGAGTCATCGTATTCCCCGTGAATGCACTTGATCCGATCTATACCTGGACAGTTTTATCTATTGTTCACTTGTCTGGACATCCGAAACGGATTAGCCTGTCACAGTGACCGAAGCCAAAGGACGCCTGCGCTTTAAACTATCACCCCAAGTGGATTGCGCTGCACCACTTGGGGTTTCACTCACACACTACGTATCCGGTGTAAACCCGAAGGAATAAGACCAGTAGGTGTGTGAGTGAGGCCTTTGTGTCCAGCTGGCCAATGCTGGTTAGCCATTTGAATGGCTAACAGGAAAAGGAAATCCTTATCTCTCGGAAAATAAACAGTGAGAGAGACTGCAATGGCAAGGTCTATACCAGGGAGAAAGATGTGTGAAATGTAATACAAGAAGCATTTCAGTATACGAGTGCATGTTAGTGCATTCCAGAGAGGATGAAATTTAAAAACAAAACTCAAAGTTGAACTACGAGAAGACCAGCCAGACGATTCATCATTCAATACA
>LUCH01000066.1:34024-70459 GCA_013368495.1 Paragonimus heterotremus
GCTACATTCAGCACCGCGCATCACTCGCGGGATGCGCACTACACGAATGTCGCGCTGTCGCACAATCACGTAGTCAGGCAAGTGGTGATGGCTGTTTCTTGGATGGATCCATGTCGTGATGTCGCTCGCATCCAACTGGAATCGGGTGTTCGTGATAGCCAGCTCGCGAGTAGCACACAGGCGGAGCAGACGATCACCATTCTCGTTCACTGAACCAATGCCGTAGAGTCCTAGGACTTCCGACCAAGCTGCCGAGTCGCGCCCGACTCGAGCTTTCACGTCACCCAGAACAAACAGTCCGCCATTCACCGGTACCGACCGGATTGTGGCGGACAGTTGATTATAGAACTGGTCCTTCGTATCATCAATGTGACACAGTTGGACCATAAACACTAACAAATGTAGCACATTTACCTCGGCCGAGTCGCAGGCGCATAGACAATATTCGAGGGCTGATGCCGTGCGGTTCGCCTATCATTAAAGCGTTGATGCGATCAGCGACTGCAAAACAGACATCATGCTCCCGAGCACCGTCTCTCGGGTAACCTATCCAGTAGAAGGTGTACTCGGCATCTGCTTCCCGTAGCTTACCTTGGTCCACCAGCATTGTCTTGCTCAAGGCTGCTACGTCGATCCCATAGCGACGCAGTTCCATCGCGACCAGTGCAGTGCGTCGTTCTGGCTGTCCGCTAGAGCTGCATCGATCCAGCAGCGTGCGCACATTCCATACTCCAACACAGAGCGTCTTGCGTCCTCGGGCTTGTGTCAGGTTGCTCTTCGGACTACTGAAACCTGAGTGAGCATTATCTGCTCGGGGATTAATAGTGGGCGGGGCAGTATGAGGGTGAGTGATTGGCAGTAGCATATTTTCGCCTATCCACCCTGCCATGTGCAGCAGATAGGGCGACCCGGTTTATCCTGCGCGACTGCCGATGCAGTATAGTATTTGGTTTGGACAACACATTATTCACTTATTAACGCACAAGGCAGCTGATAAGGTCATCACAACTGATCTTAGGCAGAATCAGTTCCGTTGTAAACGTCGTTCACGGAATTAGATTAGTTGATGGTGATCAATGTGAGGTGAACCAGCGTTTCGTTCATATCACGTTGAGCAATGTACAATTGTCCAACTCTTGTAAACGCCAAGCGTATAAGGTGGAAGCGAGTGTTGCATCCCTACAGCACCTGTGCACGTCTATTTGAATGCCTAATGGTGTCTTCAGCTGATGTCTGTGGGTTCCTAGAGCCTATGAACCTCGATTGCAGTATTGTTTTTTTTACTTACCGTATACAAGGTTGTTTTGCTTTTGCATTGTTCTACAAGGGGCATATTTACCCAGGATACATCCATGACATATCATTGCTAGATTACTACAGAAACCGTGGCGCTCAGTTATGGGTGTTGTAGTTTACAAATCGGTATTAAAGGTACGGTACCCGTTGTTTACCAACGTTCAGGATAGCTTTCATGAGCTCATGGTGATGGGAGACTAAGAAAGGTGCATGTCAAGAGATGTGTGTTAGTATGAAATGTAGTAAACGAAGCGTTGTCGCCAGTTGACCAGCTTCGTCTGGGGGGGAGGGACCTTCACTACATCATAATCATGAACGCAGTGCACTTCATTCCAATGAAACAGAGTCAAAAACGCTGGCAGCATGTACCCCAGTCGGCGAGTCATCATGTTATTTATTCTCGTTGGGACCTTAGAAGCACATAATAGTTTCCTTCCGGGATTTGCTAGGCTTCGATGCTGAAGTAACTATGAGGTTAGCTGGCCAAACACAGCGGCAGAAAATGATAACCTATAATTGGTTCATAAAATGTCAAAAAATGTAGTACTTAACAGAACTGCTTGATCTTATCGACCTGTTCGCTATGTTCAGAGCACTCCAAAACAGTTATAAGGGTGGAGCTCATATAGCTTGGCATGCTCGATGTGTTCGCATGTGGATCTTCGTTATGTGTCACAATGTTTTAAATTGACCGTCCTTTCATAGTTAATCGCTTTACTGCCGAATTGGGATCAGACGCTCAAACAATCCTGTGTTTGCCTGCTCAGATACGTTTGATTTCGTGCGCGGTCGACTGGTTGTTGTGTACAGTACGTAGACAAGCTTTCGTTCATCTATCCTTATTAATTTTCCATTCCTATGTTTTACTCTACCAGACACTGACAACTCTTGTTCTGTGTGTCAATTCGATTGCTGTGATGTCAATCTATTCTGTCTACCTCGTGACCTATGCTTTCTGTATTTGCAGCTTAGCTCGTCCGTTTTCGACATCCGGGGAATGTATGTGATCTTTATTGCAACATAGATTCTATTCATTGTGACCCTTCCCAGAACATGCGCGCTTCGAGAGCTTCAGTAAGAAGAATAACTGACTGATTTCCACTGTGGTTGTATCAATCAGATCTTTACTTTTCAACGCCCCTATTGCGGGATAGTTGTTGGTTATTTTGGTCATTCTTGGTGCTTTCTATTCCAGTGATTGGCATGCACAATAATCGTGCCGTACTCATTCAACCAGTATACATTTAGGGCTTGAGATGGATGTATATCTGCGGATTTCACCGACAAACTTTCTTTGATAATCATTCCTTGTACACTGTTGCCCATTTATGGTGGAGACACTGATAACGGGATATTTAGGGATAACAGTCTGTACATCTCCTTACCTAACGCTGTCTTCCGTCATTCATTTCGTTGAATCGTATGTTTTTTGTATGCCAACCTACCGCTTTATTTACTGAGCCTTATTTACAAAACTCGAGGTCAACTGAGAAAAGCAACGTTGTGATCAGGCAATGACTGCGTAGCGTGACGTGAAACTGCTGATGTCTAGGCTTAATTCCACTGACTATGTGTCACCTTGGAGCTCTGATATAATCGGGTACATTAAAGAAACTAATGATACTCTTATAGTTTATGATTTGAACACACCGGTCTACTAAATTCGTGGTCAACATGTGGGGTCAGTGGGTTAGAAAAATGTTCATTTTCATATGCATACGGTATAGATTGAGAAACAGTTACACAAGTCATTGGATCAATAAACGAAGCATAGTCGATTAGACCAGAACACAGTGAAACAGGATAAATTTAATTGGATGAACATGAATTCACTGTATTTTTTTGGTCTTGCGATCTCATCGGGTGTGTTCATGTGGGTATTTGACGTTTTCTGTGAGAGAATTTCACGGGCTGAACAACTCTGCGTTTTGTCAACGTTTTCGTTCTGCCTTTATTTTGGGGCGCAACACATTATGTAAAACAAACCTTACAAAAAATATATTCATCGGATCGTGGCTGTTTACTTCAAAAGTCCTTTAATGTTCTTTCGTTTGCCACCTTCATGCTGGTGAGAAAAGACTCGAGTAGTAGTTATCGACAGGCGATATTGCCTTCTCATTGTGTATTCTCGTGGTAGGTACTCCGCCTAACTAGTCACATTGAAGAAGACCGACCCCGTTGCCCTTTGGCGTATATGTCGCTAATTGGTGTATCTCCTGTTTTCAATTCAGCAATACCTGATGACAGCGAAGTAGATATGGTTGTTCATTCATGTATGTCCTTAGTCGATATTGCGCAGGTGCCATGTCGCGCAGTGAGTTGCGACCAAATTTGTCTGTCATTATCCTCCCACCCGGTTGAGCGATGACCCGGTCAGTATCCGGCTGGAACATAATAAACTTGCTGTTTATTTTCGGAGGAGCGAAAGAATCAGAGCGCCACAATCAACGTGCATCACTAATGCTTACGATTCCGTGGTAGCCTGCTGGTCTTACTATGAATGACCTGCCACTGATAAATGACGAGGTGAACAAACCCGTGTTAGGTAGCTTTCTTCTTGATGTACGTGGCAAATGGTGTCCTTGCGTTAACAATCAGTTGGCTTGTGGTTAGGTGTACCATGTCGGTAACAACGAACTACCTGTAAATGACAAACTTACCTACTCCTCTGTTAGCGTGTGCTACTGAAGTTGTCGCGGTCATTAAAACTGTTTAATGTTTGCTCTGTTGCAATAGATAAATATTTCTGAGGAGTAATAGGCGATTTTGATTTCCATATAGATTGAACATCACCCACAATTGATCGCAGCTGTCGCATTCCCATAGACTTTCCAGTCGGCCCCTTTCGGAAAGAAGCACTGGACTCGAGTCTCACTCTAGTGGATGATGTTTAGTTTATATGAAAATCAAAATCCCCTACCACTCATCAATAATCAAATACCGCTCAACAACTTAATGATTTATGTGATTTCAACTTGGAGAAAAGTCAGTCGAGGGGTGATCGATTGGAGCTGCCTCATGAACAACGTGGCCGTAGTTCTAGCCCCAGCAGTGACAAGGATATGCACTACTGACGAGCTCTAATGAGTGAAACTCGAGTCTAATGCCTCTTTTCGAAAGGGGTCGATTGGAAAGTCTATGGGAATGCGACAGCCGCGATCAATTGTGGGTGATGTTCAATCTATAAGATAAATATTTGTCCATTATCTCTCTCTAAATTACGACAGTAACTGCTGACTGTCGAATAAGCTGGGTTTCTGGCCCTTATAGAATACGGGCATCACATGTGTTAACAACGGAATCATCGCGTACCATGTCGTCATAAGCTAGGACAGAATGGCAGAATTCAATAGGCCTGTCCAGCTTCGCAACAGCAGTAGCCAATACCTCATTTTCTGTTTGAATGGAACTATTAATCGCCAGACAACCGTTGATGATTTAGGGTTGTAATGATACTCAACGAGATTGATCAGCTCATCATAAGATTCGGAAGAAGGTAATCAGAGATTCACCGAATTACGCTAAGTGTTATGTTTTCAGGCTAACTCTTGAATATGGTTCTAGCTATTTAGGCCGATCCTTAATATAGTTGGCGCGGAAGAAACAGTTCATTCGTTCTACAGAGAACTGCAATATTCTTTCTGCGCTGACGCTTATCCCGATCAACTTGTTGGTAGCACTAAATGATCTGTTTATGTCTGTCACCACTTGTTATTATTGAAACCACTGATAAACTAAGTGATGCGTTTATCACGTGCGATGTTGCTAATTTGTCAGGTTTACTCGTAGTCAGTGTTGGGCCACGGGAACAGTAAAATGTGTCTGGCTACGCTTGTGTCGTGGATCGATGAAGAGACGCTACTGAGAGTTGATGAGACCAAGGTGCATCAGAAGCGTCTTAACTCAGGTTTTTTAACAGGTATACTTATAGATGCTATCTGGTATGTAACAGAACAGGAATCGGCCATGCATGTGTGGATTTCATCATAACCTCTTTTCCTCTCTATTCGTTTCGTGTTTCACGGCTGTACACTCTTTCCTGTACTTGGCTTTGTGCCAATTACGTACACTTGTTTAAATTCACAATGCCTTTTCATTTTGTTGCTTTTTAAACACAGATGTGCCTGTTAATTTTAGGCGTTTGATATGCAACGTAATTCAGTTGTTCAGACTTATCAATCTTCTCTTTGATTCCCACCGAAATTCTGAGTTCAACTTGCCATGTTATATGCCATGTTGTCACTGCCTTACTAACAGTCGGTTCATACAACGCATGTTCTACCTGTTCTTGCTTCCATTTAGACGGTTTCGGCGACAGCACGATCCTTCAGTCGGGTTCTTTTCCTCCATGTCTTCATTTGTGAGTTTTCATTAAACGATTAACCCTAGCTTTCTTTTTGTTTTTGTGGGTGCTTCCGGGCATATGTACAGTCTCTGTTTGCTTCTTCCAGCCGACCTGTAGCCTATTATTATTATTATTATTATTATTATTATTATTATTATTATTATTATTATTATTATTATTCAGCGGTTTAATTTTGCCTATACTGGTCTTGGCTGTAGCAAAGTGCTCACCTGCTGTCTCCGTTACGTCAAATGGTCTGACTGTTATACGTCTAAACGAAGTTGGCTGAACAATCTGATGTTTAGTGGAAATCTACATTTGGGTCGCGAGTTTCTTTGGTATTCGGATCTACTGGTAGTTATTTGGATTTTTCATTCTTACGAGTTTGATTACACTTTTTGAATTCAGTTAAACGTAATGGTCGTAATGATGTGGCTCTACGGACCTGAGTCCCTTCAGTCGATTAGCGTTCAACAGCAGGGCATATCCACGTCCAGAGTGTGAGTTGAACATGGCCTCGTGTTTGCGAGCCAAACAAGGCTCTCCCACCTAGAGAGAGTGGATCATCACTTCTAAGCTTGTAGGTAGTTCTAGGGTTTTTCAGTCGTGTTGACAGAGGGCACTGTGTGTTCGGGTAACTGCGATCGGTAACCTGTACATGCTATTCCCGAATTGTGTGACCTTCCAAAAGAACTTTGACCAATTGCTGGACCCTGATCAAAATCTGTCCCAGCTGTAGTTAGCTATGCTTTTTTTTTTTGCTAAACGCTGTAGCTTAAAAATCGCGTGGTATGACTGTTTTTACTGACTCATCTATCTAGAGTCATCAGGGGCAACATCATAATACGATGTCAATTCAGGTCGCTGATACGTCTCGTTCGACAGACTTTTCTATGTTCTCGGACTAGCTGTCGTGTCTCTCGACGAGTCAGTGTACAGGAATCGTCGTCCGTCAACATTTGTATCATTGTGTCACTGAATTTTCGTTGGACATTAACGACTTTCCAGCCTGAGTTAACGATTGTTTCCAGCCGTTACGCCAGTGTTTGAAACCAAATAGTGGAATGCGGCAAGTTCGTCGTGTCTGCTTCAGAATGGGCTGTACTGACCAACAGGTTAGCCTTGCAAGCAAATGAGACTTATTTTAGCTTTTAGTTTGGACACTGGTGTACACTTACGAAGATTTTTAAAAAAGCGTACTCGTCTCGTTTAGCCTGTTCCCTAAACTTTTCGAACTGGGTGCACAACTGTCTTCGGATGATTGCCTCTAATCTTTGAATCGTAGCTACTGATCCCAAATATGTTGATTGATTGGCATGACGCAGATGTTTTTGTTTCTCTTTTTCTCTTGTCTCACCTCTACAGTTTGGAAATCTGTTTGTCGGTGATATCGCTTCTAATGTCAGCCTCAGGTAACTTAAATTTCTATTCTCCTCTCTCGTCGTCATGGTTTTTTTAATTAGTTAATACCTGAGATCATGATGTCATTGTAGATAGAACCCAGCGACAAGCTTTTCATTACAGTTTTGTGCCTTTACAAATATTCAAGGATTTGTTTCCTTACTGTTCTGTCCAGTTTAATCTGCTGAATTATAACCTCGCGTGTTTCCCCTATCGTTTTTCGAATTCTCAACACGAAATCACGTTTGGGAAGTTCGAGCTTCAACTGGATTGGAACCAATGGTAGCAATCACTTTTACATTTGCTATCGTATGACGTTGAGTCGCCTTCGGGTTAGGTGTCTAAATTCAGACAGAAATAAGTCCTTACCTCCTCACCGTGTCATTGGTAGTCAGTATAGTTTACGTTGAACTATGCTGATTCTCTCTTGAATACGCCTGCTTCGATTCATTGTGCAATTTTTCTGTGGATTATCCACGAGCGATGATATTTTCAAAAACTTCTTGCAACATCCCTTCGTGCGTATGTGCACGTATGTTTATTAGCGCTATGGGTACATACCCATAATATACCGTCGGCGAAGAGACGACAATTACTTTAGACGCGAGTGAGGTGTATCTGTTTTGTCTATTTTTTCATTCGTGACAATTGAAGACCGTCATCGTCTGGCAAATCAACCGCTCTCTTTTTCGGGAACCTGAGCCCCGATGACCATCCACTCTTTCCGTTCTTCAGCCTTGTTGGCGCATTGTGTGATGAAGGTTTTGCTTGTTTCTTGTTCCAACTTTTTGTTCTTCTTCCTCACCCTATCTGGAGCACAATAATATGTACTCCTGTATAGAACTACTTGCCTTATATTGTTAATATCTTCTCAGCCTAGATTTTACCATCCTAGCCCTCATACTTTTTTTCCCGTACATAATGGTTTCACTTTCATACTAACCTACTCTCGAGCTAACCAACATTGATTGGTGGGACCAAAAAGATTTCCAGTCACACACCCCTTGATCCCATTCTTTTGGGTTTACACAAACCGCAAGTGACGCAACACAAGCCAATTTCGGTGACGTTTGTGCGCAGGCCTCCTTTGGCTGCAGTTACTGTAACAGGCTAATCCGAAAACGGATGCCGTCAATCGTTGATATGTGTATGTACTTCTCTTCTATCTAGGTAACTGAGCTGCCGCAGTCACGTTTTGAAAGCGATGCTACAACTTATTGGGTTTTTGGTAGACTGAAAATCATCACAGCCTTCTGCTCTTAGTTTGGTTGTTAACTTGAGTTCAGGATGATCGATTACCATACAGTGAATTTTGATGGCTGTCCTTGTAGCCATCTTTATTGTGTGTGTGCTGTCTTTGTCTTGTTTATAATTCCTTCCTTAGTAAGTTTTTCCCCACCGGCGTCTTCTTCCAAAGGTTTCTCACTACGACTGCTTGTATTCTCCTTCCTCTTATTTATTACCTTCGGTTTACATCAAGCCTGGTTTATTTTTAAGCCTCGGTATTCTTCACTCAACTCTTCCATACACTTAATCGTTATCTCGCTGCACATCTCGACCTGAGACTTGATTGCCTGCCCCATAGTGAAATATCTTCTCCGGTGATTATTCGTCCTTTCGACCCACTAATTTGATGTACCATATACCGGATAGGTTTCAACTTCTTGGCTGTCCGTTCACCAGTGATCGCTTTTTCTATTGATCTAGAACCTCTACTTAACTCGATACTTATCACTGTTTGGTGAGTGATTTAGTATGTGTGTGTATTACTCGACAGTTAGCAATTTACAGACATCACGCCGTTACGTTTGACTCCTTTTTCAACTGTCGCTGTTAAGTTCTTCGTCATATCACCTGGTCCCCCTCGGTTTCACATGAGGTGCACAATACGCTCGAAACAATTTCTACATACACTTTCTCTTTCTCTATGCAAGTTCGCTTGTTTACCGGTGCTTACTTTAATCTTTCTACTCGCTCCCTCAGACCTTGTGATTCACTGCTTATGTGTATGTATGCCATCACGAAAAACGGTGCGCACTTTTCCACCATTCTTTCCTACTCGAACGCTCATCACTACGACACTAGTAATGGATTCGACAGTCTATCTGCTTCCGGATCACTCGGAGGTAAGTCGTTCTTCGATTCTTTCCAAATGATCTTTATTTATCCATGTTCTTCTAGAAAATGGTATTCCATATTCGGTTCTTGAGCGTACTCACACTCACTAACGAAGGTGGATACAACTTAGCACGGTGTATGAAGCAAACTTCATCCGTTTTTCGAGCGTTATTTTCATTCGGATTCTAATTAATCGTCTGTTCTTAGGAGGACATGTAATTTAGGTCTAAGACTTGAACGTTATTACTACCTGCCTCTGCGTTAACAACTGCGGAGATGTGTAGAGTGAAATGGAGGCCGGCACCTTCACGGTTAGAACGTTCATCGCAATTCTAGGTCTTCTCTAGGGACATCTGTGTGAGATCCAGAAACCACATATAAAGCAACCGACAGGACAGTGATTGCTTACGATTGGGGACATGAACCACCTTCGGTTTGTTGATTTTTCATGTTTACTTTTATTCTCTCACATCAGACGGCATCAGCGGCTAAGCAGCAGCGAAATTAAGACACACACATTTTGCTCGGTCTTTGAGGATGTACAAACTTTGGTGATCGAGCTATGTACCACCGACGTCATCCAATCTTCTTCCGAGCCGCGGCCGTCGTGAACAGCAGAGTCAGTGGCTGCAGACGTTAGGAGAGATAATGTTTATTGAGGGAAAATATTGCTGTTTAGTTTGGTTACCACTGAAGTAAGCGGGCAGTGAAGGCTGCATGAAAAGTGTCACCTCACTCATCCGAGTACGGGGGTATGTAATCTAACTGACGAAGACTACATTTTTACTTTCTCGGTTGTTGGTTGCGACTCAGCACATTTCCCAAATATGCGTTGTACATACAATCAACCCATTCGATACTAGCTCTCTGAAAGATACAGTGGTGATCGAATACTAGGAGTCTGGATAGACGTTGAGCACGAATCACTTAAGTCTCTGAACCACAGAGCAAAACTGAGCGCAATCATAACAGACCCCTTTCTGACACTACAAGTGCCGTAAGTTAGTGAACAAATCAGGTAATTAGTTTATCCTCGTGGTAACCTCGTGGGCAATACTTCAAGCAGATGAGATAACAGGCCTAAACAGAGACGGTCATTATTGTCAACTTAGCGGTTCTTAGCTTGTGAGTCAATTTTGTGCTTGTTTTTCCAAATGTCATTCATTATTCTACTACACTAGAACATTTATTGCAACAGTCAGTGGATGTGGTTACCCATGCTGTTCGACCACAAATCGCGTTTCCTCATATGGGGCCCTCACCTCGGCTTAGTATCTATTTATATACACGATGCTGCTCACTGTCCATGGCATTTCCAACATCCGATAAGAACCGATATAACTAACACTCCTTGCCTACGTGCATCTTTGTGCCCTGTTATTGCTTCAGCTCTGTCGGTTCATTTGACACGTCTGCTAGTCCCCAACTGTTTCAACAAACAAAGATAACTAACACGACTGATCACTGTCTTCATAACCTCTTCCATCGGTTGTACTATTGTCTCTATCGCTTTCACCTGCGTTTTCACGTAGCACAATTTACCGTTTATTATTTCACAGAGGAAAAGCTGCGTGTGTTCGGGTCCGATCTGACATTCGCTCCTCTCCCGGGCAATGGCCACACCACTGTGGATCGTAACGGTGATACAGTTGAGAAATGTGAACGGGACTCAAGCCTAACCAAAACATTGTCTATTAACGACAACCCGGTGGATTCAGTTGATCGTTCGTTTCCTACAGACGAACAATATCCAATCGGTGACGATATCAACTCTTTAACCGATACAGGACCGGAGCCTTTTGATGAAAAGGCATTCAGCAGCACTTTGGAACCGAGAAATCTGTTGGCAGATTTGTTAGAATATTGTTCCATTGTAATGCAAGACGTCAAAAGTGAGAAAGTGCATCTTTTTGATTTCCGTACCAGTTCTGTTAATAGTAATTTCTGACACTACGCATCCATTAGGTTCTTACGTGCAACATCGTAATTGTTTTATGTAGTTTTATTAATTGTTTGTGGACGCGTTACATCTAACTATCAACGATCTTGGAAACACAATGGATGGTATGACGCACCGATTGTTTAATTTGCTGACATCTTGTTATACGAAGCTGGGGACAATTCACATCAGCTTATCAGTTTGCAATAGCTACAGTTTCAGGAGCTCAAAAACACTGGGCTACCTGTTTATGCGTTAGCCAACATTCCACTCCGATTTGTTTAGTCTTTGTTTGAGCTCATGATTTCAGAGGTTCGAAGCGGCAGCCGTTCGACCACTACTATGTTAGTGCGATCTTTAAAGTATACTGTGGAAATGTTTGTTGTTCGATCCTAACTTCTATCCGCAATGGATTTTTATTACAACTGGAAAAGTCAAACAACAGCTACTTCCGTTTAACTTTTTAGTCACGTTTCGATATTGTGCTGTATCCTGTTCTTCCTTACTAAGTGTATCACCGCTAGTGCCCCTTCTTGTGCAATTGTAGGGTGTATTTTCAAGCATTCAGTTGGATTCTCTCGAAGTGTATGGTTCGTGGTTAAGTTCGTGCGAGGATTTGCATTTTATCCAGTTAACATTTATGAACTTCCTTTGCTGACATAAACACATAGTTCTCCGTAAGAACCCAAAGTTTTTGTTTGATTTTCTTCCAAAAAGTTGTCGGAGAAAACGGTTTACTTGAGTACAGCTCAACCCTTGTCCTTTGCTGCTGCACACAACAACAGTTGTCCATAATCTCCACGCAGTAAAACTCAACCACTTGTATGGAATGTACTCTAACAGCTAACAGACTAACATTAAACCCAGTTTTTTTTTGTGCGTCTGTTTGGACTTCTGATAAATGTCTGGTATCTCCTGAGCAATGAGTCTACTTATGTTATTTTCGACATTGTGTCTCCAAATGTACATCTTCCTGACTGTATTTTGGCATCCGTTATTTCTTCAAACAATCAAATCCGTACTGTTTAGTATAAAGTTTAGAGACCTGATCTTCACATTCATTCGTTGGTCACTATTGCTTCACTAACGAATACAAGTCTTCGAAATAATAATAACAAAAAAGCTGAATTACTTTTTTGCGGGAGTTGTTTAGTTTCCTTTCAAATTTTTATCCTGATTTAGCTTCAAAGTTTCGACGCTACATCCTCATTTGTACTGTTGAAATCTACTCCTGTGTGTGTCCTCTGCCTGATGTATTCATTTGACTTTAAGGCTCTGTCTGCAACATCGATATCATGTTTGGCGGTCTCCATCCACAACTCTTGCATGTTAGTCTCATCACTGTCTTGACTCCTGATTGTATTGAGAACCTTGTAAGTTCTTGAGTGAGAGATGTTTCTTCGAGAACAGTAGTTAAGTTTTGCTCTGACAATGCAAACCAACACACATTGTGTATTATTCATATTCACACCCATAAGATCGTGAATGTTCCTGGAAACTTCAAATTATTTAGAAGAAAACTTAATGGTATCATCCAGCGGATTGCTGATATAAATGTAGGGGTTTTTTGACAAACATTTTTGTTAACATTGATGGAATCTAACGGACACGAACATCTGACACTTTTCTGTTCAGTTGGCAAAAACGACATTGATATCAATGACCGAACTCCCTTTTTATTGCCAGAATAAATAATGTTCATTCGAAGCGCGCATGTTCTAGCACAAAACAGTTGGAATACTGATGACATTCTTGAACGTATCAACAACCATTAATGAATACTCAAAATGTCTCAAATAATGCTATGCTCTAATCGTTTTTATAACCGGATGCAAGTGAGTGTTTGTGAAGATAGCTGTCTAATTCTTGTCAATTTGCTTTTATCAACTGATGTATTACAAAAAAAATACGTCTAGGTGAAGAATAACATTTGCGCACGAGTTCGGACTCATTGTTTTAATGTAACTAGACAATGCATCGTTATTCAGTTTTTTGTTCACGTGAACTTTGGCTTGATTGAACAGTTTCAGGACTTATCACTTCGTCACAATTCCTGTGTTTCTCAAGTTTTGTTCTGATCCCGTCATTTCGTTGCTCATTTTAATTTACTCACCATTTGGACCTAGTCTGATTGATTGGAAAGGACAGTTCCGGTTGTAAGTCGCGGTTGCAAATGTACTAGTTTACTTTAGTGTGCTTTTCGTTCAGATAATATATTGTCTATATATAGATAGGTATCAGCCATCAACTCTCACCTCTGAAATCTACTGTTTCACTACTCCATTATTCTTGTCAGTTGACCAACCTCATCGTCACGGAACTTATGATTTGTTTTTAGGTTGCTTCTACGTAGTGATTTAAAATACTGTCATTCTTAATTTACCCTCTCAAGAATATGAAAATCGTTGGTCATTCGTTAAACGCAATTCCGCTGTTTGCTCTCTTCTACCGTGATAGCTCCAGAGTCGCTCAACAGCTGCCACTTGTGTCTCATAATCGTGTTGTGTATCACACAGGTGAGTTATCGTATATGTTCATCTTACAGCCAAATATCTTTCTCGGTTGATTATCATAGAGAAGTCAGAAACGGCTTTTTGCACCATGTATCTCTCGAGCACATTCCGTTGCATCTCATCAGGTACATACTGCTGTCTGTGGGTCTATACAGCAAAGTTCAATGGTCATTGTGAAGCCAAACAATAGAATCAACAACCGCACAAACACACTCACACACATTCATGCACATCAGTTACCAGGGCAATCTGGTACTGATAAACAAGTCTTTCTGTACGCGAAAGGGTAGTTTCCAATTTTTACTTGTTACCGCCTCCGCGAACCACAGAAGCCCTCGATGTTTTGTTCCGTAGTATATCCGGGTCAACGAACATACTCCATTTTGGGTCCTCAAAACGGTCCTGGTTATCACAATATCGCATTCCAGTTAGAATGTGGCAAGTCACATGGAATCGACGTCATCGATCGCTCGACACTTGTTGACATGTCATCCCCAGCTGAACCTGGAGAAGGCCTTTCGGGGATGTCACGCAACAAAAAGTCGGAAGCTTTTCTGGTTCGCGAAAGCGGTAGCAATTTAAAAATGGAAACCACTTCTTTGCGTGTAGTACCAGATAGCCCAGGTAACTGACGTGCATTGATGTGTGCGCTTGTGTTTGTGTAGTTGTTGATTATGTTGTTTGGCTTCACAATGTCTACTGAACTTTGCTACATAAACCCGCAGACTGCAGTGTGTACTTGAGGAGATGCAGCGAAATATATTCGAGAGGTACATTGTACGAAGAACTATTTCAGACTTGTCTGTTCGAATTTGTTATTGGAAAAAGTGATTTTGATGATCATTAATTTAGTCCGGTGTCTAATTTGCGGTTGAATATCTTCTGTTTTTGTTAGTCGTCTAACCGGATTCAAAAGATTTTTCCTGTTGTATTTAGAACCCGATGGCGTGTTCAATTTTGCACGATCCACACGTAACCTTCAAAGTTTGGATTCACAAACACGTAAGCACAAATGCTTTTCGTAACGCTGACGCACTATTTTCTCATTCCCCACGGGCTACTTATGAGTAGGATATTATGTTTATCAAGTATTTCTCTGTCTGCTCACGTACATTTCGTTTTGTTGTGAAGCCTTTATTCTCTTGTAATATCTCTTTATTCCGGACACTTGTTGTAACTTGGTATATGGCCTACGAGCGCGTAAACGGACAACGGAATAACAATTAATGGAACGGTAGATAACGGAACGACGTTCAACGGTTCCGAACGCCGGACTACGAAATATGCAAGATTAATACGAATCTTCCCGGCCAACTCAACCACCCAATGCTAACGTATGAACACAGAGAGAAGACAGGTTTCCGGGCAGAGCCACTTTATGTCACTCAATCTGAAGACAAGACGGTCACAAACTAGGCCATATTCAAAGGGTTCGTGACCAATCAAGAACATGGTCAGAAAGCGGACCAGACAAAGATTCACACAGTACAGTGATGTCCCAATTAAAGGACTTGCGTGTGGGCGGGGCGCCAAAATTTGGCACAAAGGTTGAGAACGCACGTGATGGTGGACGTGGCACATAACCGTGCCGATTATGAAGGTCACTACAATCGGTCGTGAGTTAGGCCACTGCGAAGTCAAATAAAACGATATTTTCGGGAAATTGGGTTCTCCCCCGACAACACAATACTTTTTGCGGCCTAACAAAATCGCTTGGTTGTACCTGTTGGTTTATGTGAACTCTGAAGCATTTCAGTTCCCAGTTATTCACTAGTCTTTTGAGTTTCTACCGAATAATACCCCATCTTTCCGGTCCGCATTCTAAGCTCCACACCTGTATACCTTGTTTCCTCCCTGTTTGAACTCATAAGGTAGAATGAATGACTTTACCGTCACCAGCGGAGCCTTCTCCGCACTGGCCATGTTATGAATTGTTTCTATACAGTTTAATGATCTTGCACACACTATAACCACAATGTTGCTGTTTGATTTCAGCGTTCCCGATACCGGAAATCCAGTCCAAGTCCGTGTGCCAACTTTTCCAGTCGTCCGATCGCTGTCGCAATTCTTAGTGAGTCCAGATTAATTTTACTTTGTATCCGCTGAAACACTCCTCTAGGTGTTGGAGTAATTATGGAGGCTTCGCAGCTAATGCATGTTCTTTTCATTTTTGAGCGCTGTTGACGAAACTCAAAGATATTTTGTATCATATAAATCAGAAGACTGATGATAATTTTGTCGGATCATACGAAGAAAGGCCTATTGCTTTTAAACCACTATGGGCAAAGTTTGTAGTGAAAAATAGTAGCTCCTTCCTCGTATACGAACGCTTCACTCTACTTCTTGTCGGCAACCTGGTCCAGATGACTGATTTCACGTTCTCGGTTGATGGTAAATGCTTGCGTACAACTCGTCTACTCTACACAACAGAGGGTTGAACGTGGACGGATCACCTTTTTCGGATGCCACTGATCTTGATGGCAGTCAGTATCTTCAGCTGACTGTCTTTCAGTCAGTTTGGGTTGAACTGAACTTTTCCATTAGTAAGCCTTGTTCAATTTTTTACTTGTTCCTCCAGTTCACTCACGCTAAAAATACAGCATATATATATATATATATATATATATATATATCAACGTAATGCCTGATTGGCTATTTAGCCTATTTGTAAGGCGAGTTGTGGTCTTTTGAGAATTGAGAAGGAGTTGAAGCCATTGAAGGATTTAGAACACAATTCCTCACAATTTGGCACTTGCTGCACCATTCTAGCTAGGTTTCTAGTCAGGCGAAGAATATTGATATCTGACTGTATGGAGCTTGTATTATCTGAACATTCCATCCTATCCCTTGTATTGAATCCTTAGCAACTTCTCATTGCTCACTTCCATTGGGCAGTGTCTGTTGTCCCAACCGTACGGTCTGAATACAGTAGTACCTTATTGTTGAGCCTATGCTGAATGTAAATCATAATCTTATGCGTTTTTTCGACGAATGGATGTGGATCCTCTGAAGGCCACTGAAAGATTAACCTCCAATCTACAGTGAGTGAACAGCTGATCATAATCAAGACCAGTGAATACGTAAGTGAAGTCGGGATAAATTGTCAGAAGCGGAATATCAGCGTTTTCGTCAGATATATAGATTGTCTACTTAACTGTAGCCTCAACCAATGCAGCACACCAGTTTGTTTCAAGCCCGCTAGTTGGCCAATATATAGCATACAGCAGTCATCTTACGGTTCTTGAACGTTGAATTTTGTTTAAGTAGTATTTCATCTTTTCCTCACCGTATGCACACGCACACATTATCTCTTTTGTTGCGCATTAGACGTGTGTATTAACTTTCAGGTCTTCTAGTTGAATTCATCCGAGGCCATCTGATGAAAAAACTCCCACATCGACTTTATAGGTAAGTTGTCTTCAGGCGTGTGAAATCTGTAGACAGTCGTTATCGCCGCTAGTTTCCTGTCGTTCTTGTACATCCTTCGGATGGCTTTGTTTCTATTCAGTATTTTCTGTATCAAAGTATGTTCGCTTCACTCCCTTTGTATTGGCCCCATTTGGTCAAATGAGCAAGATTTGTTCTGTGTTATTGAGCGTGAGTAGACACGTCTCTAATCAAGTTTGTCTCGGGAAAGACTGTAATTAATAAAACATATTTAGAACAACTTGACTCTTTTTCCTGCGGTTCGAAGGACATGATCGCCAATTTGACTCACAAACGATTTCTGAAGACGATGTCTTTGTCGAGATTCCCGTATTCACTTTTTACTTCTGTCCTGATCTTATTGCGCAGCTGTCAAGCTGGTTAGTATATCCACTTTATTTATGTTTAACCGTTGAATCGGTTTCTTCCTGCTCTGATGAATAGAATGCGTCTACATGTTTGGCTGGTGCGGTTTCTGATGGTGGCGTTCATGCTGGTGATTCACATACCAGACTTCACAAAGTGTTACTGATTCCCTCATTTTACGTCGCTTGTAATGTAACTGGAGCACCTTTCCGTTGTTCAAATGATGGGTTTTTATAGAAGCACTACAGCAATACAATATAGGGCGTGAAACGGTTACTCTGTCCTCAGTTTGTTTAAACAATTTCTTCGACACTGTTGAGGTTGAGCAGAAAGCATTTGATGGTACAGGCTTGTAGAAGCTGTTAGGGGAGCTTCTGCTCATGTATTGAGTAAAGCGACTGCGTTGTGCATTGTGCGCATCCATGTGAATGTACTCTTCCGCGATCAACCACAATCAGGGCACAGTGATTTTGAACGAAATACGTAAGTATCCACCTTTGTGTCCTACAACAGCGGTGACCATTTGCTAGGATTTGAAACACTTGATCGTGCACCCGAGCAGTCTGTCTTGGACAGTTACTAGTTCCATGTGATCTGGTTCTTTACACAATTTTCCGTTGTTGTTGTAACTCATTATTGATGCGGCAACCGAACGGATTGCATAACAACGCGTTTCTCGTGCTAGGTAAGTCGACGAAATATAATGACTGTTTCTTCTTACATGCACACACAAACTTTAGCGTCAATTTGCGCCGATAGTCTACTGTATTACACTGCCGAAGGCAGTTCGGTATTTTGCAGCATTCGGAACGTCCGTTGTAACATGCCACAACCAAGTTACTGTGTCTGTACTTTATCAGAACTTCACCAGCGTCACAGTACGTTGGTTCTCTAGCGGTCAACTCATTGTATACAGAGCTGCCTAAATCCGTTTCTTCCGCGTATCTTGTTTCCACAGCATTGCCTGTTCGATTTGCCATAATCTGCTTTGCTATCAAACAAAACACAAAATTCGATTGGACTTTGACTGGAAACAATTATGGTCCGGTGAGTTTAGTCACTTGCATATTTTTCTCGGTAAATGTTTGATTGGTAAACAAATGCAGACGGATCGTATTTGTCGTCTGAGAATAGCACGTGGACCATGTGTATTAGAAAGTTCTTTTTACAATGGTTTATGATGCTCCTTTTTTCGCTGTACTATGTATCGAAGGATTTATTCCGTGGGTTTCTGTTGCACGTTTGATTAGCAGTTTTACTTCTCCGTCATTTTTTGTCTGTCTGTGTTCAGTACACGGAACTAGGCTATTTACTCAGCTACTTGAACAGTCCGGGAATTACACTGTGTCTTCTACGTTGACTCATAAACACCAGTTGTTGCTAGTCATCATCTTACTGTTGAATATTCTGCATGGTGTACAGGGAGCGAAATGTTACATTGGTAACTAAGGGTAACGTTTTATCTGTCAACTTTATTGTTCAACCCTTCTTGTTTTGTTATTCAGCCTTGTTAAGTCTTTTGCAATTCGTTCTGAACTTGGACAGCAACGATCTATCTCCTGCTTTGGGTCTGGAGCTGATGCAAAAAGTGAGTGGTTTTGTTGATCTCCCTAAGATTTATGAAACAGGATGATGTCCTTTGGACTTTACATTTTGTAATTATCGGTATATTTGCAGTACATTGGGACCTAGGTGTTACGACTAATGTTTTTTCACGGACGAGATACGTTTCAGGTACTCAAGCGTAAGAAAGAAGGCTTATTTGGAGTTCCTCATCTGAACTCCTTGATTTAGTGTTCCTTGAGGTACTAGTTTGAAATCCACGTTCCATCGGAAATTACTTCCTAATGTTGGTTCAAACACGTTTTCGGTAGAGTTCAGTCGTCCAGGGCATCCTCTACGGTCCAGTATTTCCTTTGTCATCCTGGCTGGATCTGACTAAATAAGTCTACATGGCTAAAGTAGATCAAGATCAATGGGGCTACTTGTGTACTTTCCTGTTTTAATATATAAAGAACGCAAGTTCTTACAACAAGAGCGTCACTGTTATCATAACCGTGTTTGAGAAGAGATTGCAGTTGACAGATCATGATGAGATTGTCATCTGATTTCCCAACACGGCAGTCTGACTGAAATAAGAGTGATCTTCACCAACCACGACTCACAGTCGCTAAAGGGTAACTTGAGTCCTGGGTTTTTGGTTACTTCATGAAAGACAACAGTGCAAGGCTATGCACTATCCTTGATAACCCGCTTGCAAATTAACAATAATAATGCCAGTTATTTCACTTGTCAGGCGATATTCCATCTGACAACAGCTAATACCAGGTGTACATATAGTTTCCGCGTATGAATGTTTTTTGTTTCTGCATTGTTTTTGAATTCTTTTCAGCCTATTTTTAATCTGGTGTTCTAACGAAACCAATGCATTTGGCATCAGGTCATTCTTTCGTTAGTGTTTGTATGCTACCTTTTTGGTGGCATCTTCCAAAACATCAAGACCTCGGTGGATCGGCTAAATTCATTTATACATTGGCTGATGTGAACTTGTTTTCCACATCCACACTCAATGTCACATTTGTGTTGTAATGTGTTAAAAATCAACAAATATTCTGCTGATTCATGTGTTTTATTGCTCACTTCTGTCCCGATTAGTCCTGTTTTCATTGAACCGTGCGATGCGTCAATGTTCAACTTCTGATTGCTTAAAAGCCTAGCGAGCTGTACACGATCTATATATTGAACTCGGGTTGAGTTCTTTATTGGTAGTGGCATATCGTTTTGGCTGTCTATACCCCCAATATTAAACTGTGTTGCATCTGTTTTCGTTCACTTCCCTCCCTACGTCGCATGCCCACCGAACACTGAAACTTCAGATTTTGGAAATCTTCAACTTTTGCATCTTGCATGGAGACAGTTTCCTGCAAGCGGCGGACGTGTACGACGATCTCTACTATGAGTTAATCAGAATGCATGGGCTTTTTGAGAACGTCTATGAACATGGTTCGTATGTATCTTTATGATTTTATATTGTTTCAACAGTTTTTCATACGCCGTATTTCCTTTCCATAAGGCATTTTTCTAAAGGAGAAGCTCCTTATGTAGGACTACTACTTCCGTTAAACCCCGTCACAAAAAGCTGTTCCGTCAGGTTAGTTTGTTGCTCTAGGTAACTTTCAGTCTGTAACAAGTGGCTTGCCTGAAACAGGTAACCATTTCAACGAAATGAGAGATTTCTTGTATTAATTCCATCTGCACACTGCGTGAACAGACGAACTAATTGCATGCCAAATGTGAACACCCGTTAGCTCACTTACAGGAGCATTCCAAGCTTCTTTATTACAACGGGCTAATAGTCTAGGCCAAGGATCGACAGCATATAGCCGGTATGTCAAATCCGGTCCATTAACACAGTTTATCTAGCTATCGACTCAGACACTGTGTGACATCGACGTTCGGCAGTACTTACATGTGCGATCGACCCCGGAGGGCAAGTGTGCGGTTGTCGATGGATAGCGTACTCTGAATTCCGTTGTTCCGTTTATCTCTTTACTTCGTTCGTTCGTTCGTCTGTTTTGTGTAGAGTGCTGTATCCCATCGACCTCTTTGACCTTTGCTCAAACTCTTCTGTATACGTGTTTCGTGGGGGAGCTCCTGATGAACAATTAATCAACAGATTTGCCAATCATTTTCTTTTGACACTTCGCTTTTGCGTCATGCATCACTCTCCTTTCAGTGCGCTCATAGCTTCCATTTTACATGTCGTAATTGTAAGATAGTTTAACGCAATGTGCACCGCCGATTCACTCTCCTAACCAGTTTTCATTGTACTTATCATCATTATCATCTTAGTGAGCCACCACCGTTTACATCACTAAATGTTCGTTGCTTTGGGACGTCTGAGGTCACACATATGACTCGGCTGTTGCCAAACCTCCCACACCTAGACAGGAGCTGTCACAATAACGTGGACTTGAATTGACAGCTGTGAGATTGGTGGACAGTGTCGTTGTCACTGAGTTACTGACCTTTTCCTCCTTGTCGTAATCTATCATTGGACCTGTCAAATATACAACGCTTGTAGCACTCTACGGCTCTCATCCATCGCTCGTTTGTCTCCCGCAGGTCTTTCACACTCGACAAGTATGAATCCAGAATTAAAGCTACCGGCCGCAAACGTTGTTCTTCAAGTAGGAAACATTCGGTGAGCAAATTGTTACCCATTGATTTTGTTCATTGTACGACTATTTTTACACTTCACCGGGATGTTGGAAGGGTAGATATATAGTGGGCTGTCACAGCGTGACCATATTCGTAACTTCTGGATAGCATATCGCCGTTTTATCCATCTTCACGTCAGTGATTCTGAAGATCCCAGCTTACACCTAAAAGCGATTACAACCCGAGCTGGTCTTCATGTCCATTTTAAGTTCATATGAAATTCAATGCATAACTCTTGATGCAGTGGTAGTCGCGAACTCCTGGCTTGGCTTTCTAACCAGAAAGTCATCTATACACGCATTTTCTCCCACACTAGTGTGCAGCCCGTATACTAACTTCTTGTGGTGTCTCAATCACACCTGTTCACGATGCCCGGCGGTATAACTGTGTGAATTAAATGTGATTAGTAGCCTTGACTGATGATCGGCAGTACATTAACTTCAAAGGTCCCATTGCCTTTGTAATTCTGGTATATGGACGCCCGCACATGCACCAGTTGAATCTCACTCATCAATGTTGTGGGGAAGAAGAGTTTAGTAGCGTAAATTGACTTTAATCTAATACATAAGACGGTCTGGTGGTGGTTCCAAACTTCTAAAGAGTAAAACTCACGTCACACCTACGGTTTTATTCTCCTTTATATCAATTCTACTATTCAAAGGGAATGCAACTAATCTTTAAGCAACCCAAGATCTATTTCCAGACGTGCATTCCGGAAGTAGCGTTTTTTGTTTGTGACGGACAGATGTCAACAAGTGTATGGGAGAATGGATGTCTGTGTTTTCGGACAACTCCTGTCCTTTCGAATGACATGTGTTTTCACTTAGTTGACAGACTTATTTAACAACCTTCACTATCCAGTAAACTGTAATATGCACGGATTACAGGACAGGTAGATATGGAGTTTATTCGTGTTGATTTGCCTGATGTGTTATACTGTATAGGGTCACGTACTTCGTCGATATGGGATGATGGCCTAGTGGGTGGTGCATTTCAGTCACCAACTCAATGCTCTAGTAATGGGACTTATGTTACGGAAACTGAAAGGCACCGCCTAATTTTATCGAATCACGAATTCCCCGAACTGTCAAAATGTCCGTTATGCGTTTTATTGTTTCGTGAATCAATGAAGTCTTGTACGAGGAATATTTCTCACCTGAATATGTGAGTTGTAATCTAATCTAAATCCCATTAAAATTATAACAAAAAGCCCAACTATCAGTCGGTCAGTTTTTGTATGGTATTGCTCATTGTATGCGTTTAGCCTACTCATCGTGAGTTAGAATTGTTTTCTATAATTGCGTACATCGGGGCATTTGGTCTTTCGAATGACATTCAATTTTTCATCACGTGTTTCGCATTCGGAATGTGCGAGAGTCACATTCTCAGTGTGCGTCCAATTCTGCAATTTTGTTCGTTCGTAATGTAGCCTCGCCCAGTTTTTTTTGTTTAATTTCGCACTATAATTTAATACGTTCACAATCAGGCACTGGTTGAACGCTTCTTACTTATTCACAAAAGGAATGTTTATAGAACTTCACTACATTTTTTCCGTCAATTGTTATTTTATAAGGGTATTTGTTCAACTCAAATTGTCCACTTGTGCGTTCTTTCATGTTACACCGTGCATTATATATATATATATATATATATATATATATATATATCAGCAGATGTTCCGTAAATCGAAAACAGTTGACGGATCGTGAAAACCAATCTGCTCCTCTTTTTATGTTCATGTTTTTAATCATATTACTCCTTCTTTAAGTGGAGACGCGTTTGCCTGCTTGACTGAGCCATATGTGAACATCATAGAGGCGATTTGAGAGCTGTCAATCTTGAGTTTATGCTATTGCATAAACCCTTATTTTCCATTTCAATGGCAACGGAAGTGACCTCTATAGGATGTATAATTTCAAAGTTTATAATTTTGTTTCTGCAAGTGCGAAATTTCAAAGCTTCCGGCATAGCTTCGAAGCTCAGCTAGGTGGTAGGGCGCTTGCAGCGTTTGGATATGTTGTTTCTGCCTCTGGTTTGAATCCACCCGAAGCCCAAATTTTTCGCAGTTAAGTCTCGTTTAAATTGTGAAATCCGCCACATTATTTATGAGTGATCTTTTTCATTCTGAAATGTTACGTTTGAATTAAAGCTTTCTACCATACGGATGATGGGCGTAGAGCGTTGTTCACATTGCTTCATTATAGGCTTAAGGTGCTTGTGTTAAAATTACACGACACGGATTCACGCTGGTTGATCGCGTTTCGCTACTAGTAGCGGAAAATCTCAAACTTTGTCCATGAGTGTGGTTTTCCTAAAGACTACTTTCAATATATCCGATTTTTGACCTTCAGTGCACGTCAACTTTCTTCACACGCTGGTCCGCTCTACTATACACGATTTCACAACGTCATAGTTTCTTGATACGACTGCTGTTAGATGCTTCTTTGTCATCGTTGATCAGTAGCTGGTTGATTCGCTTCCACACTTTTTGATGAATACGATCTAAGTGCTTTCTGACTTACAGTTTTCGTTAGCACGCTTAATCCTTGTGTTGAGTTGTTTCTCTTTGCACCTCTGGACAAGCGGAGAATAGTAGATCTCGAAGAACATACGCTGTCGTGCCCACTAAGTCTTTCCGCGTAGAAATCTTTCCATCATATCGTTCAATCTACAAGCTGTTAGAAGTCATTTTCTTCGTTCTCTCTGGTTAGCTTTAAAATGGAGCGGGTTTGACTCACATCTATGACCAACTTACTTCAGTCACTCGGGTCTTTTTCGTTCATGGACCGTTTGTGTTACTTTCCAGATAACTGAGTTTTACAGTTTTATGAGGTGATTCCCGTCGATGGTTTTTCAGGCTATCTTTTAGCGTACGATTCGATTCGATCAGTTCTAGTACAGTTTTGAGAATTACTTTCCTGTCCTCTGAAAAGTTATGATGTTAGACACCAAATTCACCGTGCATTGTCTGAGTATGATACTTCCCATTCAACCATTCTAAACGAGGAGTTCTGGGGCCACCACAGCCATCCGGTAAGCTGTCTGATCCAAAAGACAACACAATGATGTGAAAAATGGTGATCGTAAGATAGCTGATGATAATTTGTTTGCTACGTATGTCACTTTACTCACATTTAATTCAGAGTTCCATGTTTCCAAGGTTGGCATTCGAGAATATTTTGAGACAGTTGATAACAATCACCTTGTCACATTATCGTCATTGAGTTTCTTACCACCGTTCGTTCGTTGGTATAATTTGAGGAACATTGAAGGTGGCATCCCGAGGTTGTTTGAGTGCTGAAGGTTTTTAGCATTGGGATTGTTGACGTAGTCACTTCACTTGTTGCACAGTTTCTGGCGCGCTGTTTACAACCTCGAAGAGTAGCACTTTTGATGTGCTACAGTATACTTTGAAGATACAAAGCACATTATACATGCATGACTCCTAATGCTTGCCACACTATTGCTTGCACACTACTGCACTTGCACTTGCACTTGCACTGCACTTGCACTACTGCTTGCACACTACTGTCACCTAAGCAATTTATATCTGTAGCTTGTTTCCAGGAACTTCCTACCAAATGGTCTCATTCTTGTGAAGCATATTTTCTGGACTATCGTTAGCATCACTCGTCCATTAATCGTCAGCTTGCTTGTAAACTGGAAGTGTAACGATCACAATCATTGCAGTGGTAATGGACACATGAAAGGCCAGACTATTATTATAGATCCCACATTGTTACTGGAGTTAATGAAGTTCCTTTTTTTTCATGTGAACCATCATCTATGTTCAAAGTGAAATACAGAAATTGGTATGTCTGTTTGATATTTACTCCAACTAACCCACAGGAATCACCTTCTGTAGACTTCTACGCGCTCGTGGAGCATGGTTGCTTCAACAGCAAGTTACATTCGGGCTCGTTTGTCGTGCACGAGATCGTCCACATTGTAATCTCTATTTGTTGAACGCTGACAACCAACAAACTTCTCTAACATCATACGAGCTCAACCATATTACAAACCGTTTGCGTCCATTTACACCGACGTTTATCACCGTTACTTCGTGCACCCCCTTCTAGAATGTCCGAAATTGGTGTGTTCCAATTTCATTAAGCGTGTTCCTGATGACCCTAGATGTTCGTGTTTGTTCTCACGTTTTGATTGTATGTAGGCTGCAGTATCCTGAAGACGCCAAAACTTACTCAGAAACTCGGTTAAGATTCCTAACCATGATTGTGAGTTCAAGAGTCTGTATCACGAAACAGCAAGTGATTGATACCAAATTGGAACCAATTTAGCCGAGCTTTTGATAGCCCCAGCCCTGGATTTTGACTAAATGACGCTAAGATCCACTTCTGTGAATATAAACTGCTCTCTGAACATCAACTTCCCATATACCATATATGTAACTACACAGTAAGTGGCATCTACAATGTGTTTTATGGAAGTCATCTAGAAATGAGTTCACTGTTGTGCCATCTGTTCTACTGCATTTCGAACGTTGATACTTACACCTTCGCACCCCAAATTTTCTCTGAATTTCTACAGCCGCTGATTTCATACCGTTTAATACTGCAGTTCTGCGGGTCGCCTTCTTGCACCGTTGTACTTAAGACTGGAATATCTTCTAATCTGGCACGTTCCTACCATTGTCACATGACATTGCAGAACGGTAGAGTTTACAGCAGCAGTTTGTGGACACTCGACAGGTAGTGCCATTCTCCTTCCAAGTATTTGAGATGTTCTTAGTATCATGAATCGGGTTGTAAATCTGAACTCATCACGATTGTGTGGGATTTGGTGGTGACTCAGATGATCACCAATAGCAGTTTGGCGAAAACTGTCGATCCTTCATGTTGTTTTGATCAGATAACTTGATAAATAACAGGATGGATGTCACTGAATTTCAAGGTTTTTGTTCAGTTGAGTCGACTCGTTGATTGCTACTCTGTCTATCACATATTGAAGTTGGATAGGCCACTTAGTGAACTGAACGATTGCTTGAATGAGGTAAGCAATTAGGACTGAGTGATAAGCAACCATTCACTTTGCATGGGTGGTTTGACACATTAAGGTTCGAACACCTGAGTGCAGAAAACTCTCTGAATTGTGCTGTTACTAAAGCATCCTCCTTGCGTTTACTCTTGGTTTAGTATACTTTTATTAGATCACCTCTTTTATTGCGCGTTCAACAGTTTGACGCACAACCGAGACAGAGAAAAAACGTGGTAGCACTGATTATTGGAAAAACAGGCATCAGTTAGATCACAGTGGCTCTGAATATATATAACGAAACGATTGCCGTACATAGTTGACGAGATACAGGGCGAATCAGGCGAGGTGGTCATATATGTCAATCGAGGCGTTAGAACAAATCACGTTACAGTTCAAATAACGCACAGGCGTTTCTCAGCACGGCTACAGTCTAATCGGCTCAGTGGAATAATACACTTCAGTCCACCCGAAACTGAGTCATCCGATCGATATCACGTAAATTCATCTTGACTGTATCGTTAGGATATGCGCCTCCTGACAGTTTTAACAATCAGAACGGTTATGAACTCTGTTCATACGATGCCGTCCCAACGGAAATCGCTCTTCAGGGAGAGACAGTTTATCTTCGGTAAACTTGTTTCTACCTTGAATGAAACGCATCTAATTCCAAAAAATTCAACTGGTATGAGTATAACAACGAGTAGTGCAGTCACCAAAATAGTTACACAATCATGTTCGCTACTGGCGTTTCATCAAGTCTTTTGTTTGTGGCTTAAAGCGCTCTCCGGAAAGAATCGTACTGTTGAATGACCTATGTTTACGACCCTTTTGTACTGATCACATAATTACCATCACATCAGAATAACCGATACTAACGATGGTGGAGGGTCAATTGTGTTATTTGAAGTCCCGTTCGTTTGTTTGGTCAAGTGCGGTTTACCTGTTTAGGTTTTCCTCTGGGAAGGACGTCAAGTGGTGTTCTCATTGTGTTACTTGGGTCAGTTTTTTGTGCTCAGATTATAAAGCAAAGTCTCTGATGTCGTTTGCACATTCACGTTTGGAAGAAGTGCCCAAAATGTATCACTTATGCGTTCCAACCGTTTGATATGATGTGCTTCAGTGAATAAAATTACTTCGAAATTAGCCTTAGACTTGGTCCTTTTTATATCTACCTCTTAAACAGAATGGTACTAGAATAATAATAATAATAATAATAATAATAATAATAATAATAATAATAAATAGAACAAGTTCAGCGCAATCAGCCCAGCCTAAGGCTGGACAGGTAAGAAATGTGAGTGCTCTGTTCCATTGATCGATAAGATGGCCGATTGGAATAGCAGTGAATCGAGAAACACGCATATTAGCACGTGTGGAACAATCGATCACGCGTGACATGGACGTATCATCTCTTACTCCGTTGGTTGATGTTATCCGGCTTGAAAACAGTCTATTCGATGACGGTGAAGACGGCGTAATCGACACAGAAGTATGTTGGCAAGAGTCGTTGATTCATTCCTGGTTTTCAGGAAGTAGAGCTGTCAGCGACTTCTTTTCTGAACCGGATGCCTGCGGATACACGTGATGTAAATGACGTTCATCCATCTACCATTCGAGCCTGTATAATTTGCACATTAATGCTTTTCACAGTAGCGGATTGCCATGACATGACACTCATAGCTAGGATCAGATTCAAGCATACGTCTGTCTTTACTGTGTGTCAGAATGGTCTTTTGGCATTTCATGCTTAGCGCTGATCTTTGATCGAGGACCTTCCTAGAGTAAGTTAAGCCGAATACGACGACGATGGCCAAACATGAGTTCGTCAGTACTGCTACTGGTGGCTCCGTCAGGATTCCGATAAGCAAATGTAGCGCTGTTTAGACGCAAGTGCAAGGAGACATAAGGCTGTTTTTTCAACGTATGCTTCACTGTCTGGGATGATAAAATACTGTCGTAATATGTTAGATTCCACTCGTACTGATAGTCTGAAAACTCAGCGCCAGTAAACACAGAACTATTATCAACCACAGTATTCCCTGACAGACCAAGTGATGCGAAAGTTCTACGTAATTTGACTACCGTACTGGTTATTGTTACTGTGGAAAGAATGTGAGCATAAGTCCATTCGCAATGGCCATCCACGATCAGTGTACAACCATGTCGCCTTTGAACGGATTAATGAATCCAAATGGATTTATTACAGTGGTTTCTCTGGCCCTCTCCAAGGTTATAACGGTACCTTGGCAGCTAATCATCAGCGTGAACCACTGATTGCTGTCTGTGATGGTGATGATGATGATGATGATGATGAACGGTATCTTGGGAGCTCCGCTTCGGTTCTCTTGGCAGAATACAGATAACACTGTTGCCATCCAGCGTAGGCGTACCAGCCTGCCAACACAGCGTGGATAAGGTTCGCCAGCTCAATGTGTGGTAAGAACTCACAAAATGTACCATATGTCCCAGAATTGCGTGCTGAATAACAATATCCAGAATCCGGGTAAAAGAGCTTACCCAACAGGCAATTTGTCCAAACCAAGTTGCACGGGGTTGCTGTCCATCAAATTGGACTGAGAAGAGTGTTATCCACCAACATGACCAGAGTTAGTCAGAGATCGAATGAGTCATCCCAGGACCAATATGCCCGACGCGTCTTCGGTGGAATGAAAGTATCAATTCCAAACCGCCGTCAGGAAAATTTTCAAAACACCTCAACATGGGCAACCTTTTTGAACGAGCTGTCCAAACAGATCTCGATAACGCAACAACTTGCCCTAATCACGTGTATAATCGTCAAATAAGACATATTGACAAGAAATGGAACGACACGGCTCAGTGACAAGACCACAAAACTGACAGGTGGCAAACAACGCTAATTGTTTTCACTGAATGGTTATAATACATCACATCACAGTCCACAAATGGGCGATAAACCTAAAAACGCTGAGTGATGTGCCCCAGATTCTATGGAAACAGGGGTTTGTTCTAAAGTTGCAAGATTTTCAATATCACATAAGGATACTCTTCATGAAACATCTTATCTCAAGTTTTTTTCGACTGTACTGCAACCCTAATGGCTTTGTTTTTCATTCATCTGGCTGACGAGAAGTTTTGTGTCCGTGCTGTTTACTCATAGGTCAGATAATCCCCAGTAGAACAAACATGTGAAATTAAGAAGTGATTGTCAGCTGTATCGGGAAATACTGGGCATTGATTGCAATGCCGCATATTGCCATTGCAGGCTTCGGTTTCCTGTCCAACTTTGCACCTTGCTTTGACGTTGGCTATCTAAGCTTTATTGATGTCACCGTGACCGGATCGAAGCTCCTTGGTGTAACTTGAAACCAAAAAGGTTGAAAAAGTTTTCTGTGATGTCTAGCTGTGACGAACACGTAAAAGGAAGGGAGCAAATTTTGGCATTTCATCATGAACTATCCGAACAACTTCATGCTCCTCGGCACTTGTTATCGTCTTCTTAATCACTCGCTTCAGTGTTTCAGAGCAACTAGTGAGATTTATGGATATTGCAATATCCGTCTCCGGTTGTTCTCTTGTTCAATATTACTTCTTTATTTGGGCTATTCATCGAGGTCGATTCCCATCGGTGTACAACCTCTATCACCTTAATCGCTCTGAAGCATGCGCCTTTCGCCGAACGTTTTAATCCATGTTGTGCAGATTTTAAACTTTACGCCAACATGCCATGGGGTAAACCAATGTCTACATCCTAGGACGATTTCAATCTAATCATATCGTATAGTCATTTGTTGAAATATACATACTGACACTTGAGTTGCTTATTTATGTGACCGAATTCCGATTTTGTGAGTAATGTAAAATGTGGTTTCTACCCACCAAAACTGTGGCTGGTCGGTTGTCCAGGAACGCGAATACATAGTGGCCAGTATGTATTGAATATAAGCTAGAAGGTTGTCGTAACGAAAGCTGTGAGACCAGATGAATAGTTCGTGACAGCAGTCGTTTCATTCCAACTGGAAATTCACGACACTTCATTCTATACTAAAAATTCCGCCACCAGACGCGTAACTCATAATAGCGGCGTTCCACTATACTGCAACGATGCAACTGCGCAATTGGTCAGCCCAATTCAGACGTCTCCGTCTAATTTTATTTCCACGATTATGTGGCATCCAGTTCCTTCCAGCCTGCTTACATTCGTGTTTTTCAATCCTGTTTATACTCTCGTCGTATGCTGTATACCTTCCTACAAGTTCTTTTTGCTTGTCGTACTTCCTTGGGGAGGGGGTTAGATTTTCCTTTTATTCTATCATTACCGTCAACTGACTCATTGCTTTTCAAACTATTTAAAAGGTTTATTTGCATTGTCTCATCTTGCCATGTTTCCTTGTACTCTGTCATTCCCACCGTCCTGTATTTGTCTTGAACAGTTCCATTGTGAACCACTTCAATGCGAAGATTGCCGCTTTCACTGCAGCAAACAGCTTATCCTCGTTAACCGAGAGTCAGGTGGGTTGTGTGTACGTTACCTTTTTGATTTGACACTACTTGGATTAGCATAAGCCTATTTAACGTCTGTTTTTGAAATCCGTTCTTATAATTTTTACTCATTATAGGTTGCCATCATTACATGCCACCTGCAAATTGCGACAGTTTAGTATCTGAAGTTGTTTGTGGGAATGTTTTCAAATACTTTAGACCTGCTTGTTCTCGTTTTTATTGAATATCTCAGTCTGTAGGAATTACGCATCTATTCCGAGCTTTTTTAAACCTTATTCTAGCAAATCAAAGTTGTTTGGATTAATCCTGTTCACAATTTGCTAGCTGGAGGTCCTTTTATATAAATTTATTCGGTCGTACGCATCATTTTCACCGTCATTGTATCATGGACCTCGGGTTGTGTCACTTTACATGTTATAATGCATAGGATCAACGCAACTGTGTGGATTATATTGAGTGGTGCATATCGACGTTTGTTATTGCGAGCATGAGTGATGCAGTTATTGTTCTGCCAGTGACACCTATTGTTTTCTTTCTGCTCATTCCTTTTCTCTATCGCTTTCGATTACTGATCGGAATGGACAAGCACTTAACAAGTTTGGAAACCTATGCAGGCCTCACAATTCAAACCGATGTAGATTTTGCTCATGTATCCCGATTTACCTCTCGTGCTCTAGCGATGTGTTGATCATGACTGATCTCTGTCAGATCTAATGAAAAAAGAGAAAGCGTGGATGAACTTTCAGTCTGGTTTATTTGGCATGCACACTGCTGTCTATTGTCATGCGAAGGTGTTCGTAGTCGTGTGCACTTCAGCTGCTTAAGATGTATTTCATTCGTTCAAAATCATTTGACGCGTTCTATTTTATAGTTTTTCTCCTTCAAAATTGGTATAAGCTGAACGATTTCACATCAAAACACCGACCCCAGATTTTGTGGTCTTCTCGAGACGTTTTCCATTGGAATTCCTCCGTTTCTCATACATCTTGCCTGATTACGAATGTAACCAACCAGTAATAGCTATTCCGATTCCCGACGTTCTTTGTTTTCGTTTGTTTCGTCGTTGTTATTAATAATGTTCTTGTGCGTACTAAAGGCTTACCTGTGTTAATAGATCAGGTTGTCGGCCACCTTTCCAATTACATTAGTTGGCTATTATCGAAGCCTTTGTTGTAAAACACTGACATTCCGGGAAGGCTTATCGGGAAAAACGGGAGATAAGTAATTTGTTTCGACCTTTATTACCACACTCGACGCCTAAACCTCACCTTTTTACATCCGTTATTGTTTGCATCGCATGCATATGCTACTTAACTGAAATGCGTATGTGATATAGGTTCTAACTTGGTTCTTCGGTTGCGTCAGCAAACAGATTGAAAGAGGTCTTGTAGCTTTTAGTGACAGTGTATCACTGGAACGCGAAACGTCACACTAACAGATATATCTGGTTTTGTTTCTAGTGAAACCCTTTATTTATTCTGTTTTATTGATAGCACAGAGCGGTCGCATGCTTGTAAAATCGTCGGATGTTCTTCGTTTTCATCTGCCATTCTGTTGTTGCTTTCATCAGATTTGACACATTCGTGTTGATGCTGTTTTTTTTAGTTAGCTTGCCTGGTTGAGAATCAACTCATTTGAGGCGCATCGGGTGACAGTCAGTGTGACACACAGGACGTCTCCCCTCAGTTTTCCTGTTTCTTATTCAGTTTTCTATCTTTCAGTTTTGCTGTCACACCCGTTTGGGTTCTGTGAACCTGTCAACATATATTCAACTTAATGTGACTAAAGGTTATTTGGAGCCGTTTCCTCGTATTCCCATTCTCTACGGAACAACTTGCGTTTGTTTTCATCCGCTCCTCCTGTTTCCTTCTCAGGTACTGGTCGTTGTTCGTGAGAATTACGACTCGCTCACGTTGCGTGTACACGAGACTTTGGACATTCCTGATGAATACGTAGAGCAAGCGGATGATCCGTTATTTGACACATTGGTAAGTTTGCGTGCATCTTTGTCCCAACACCCCTTAGGTTATTTTAGTATAAGTAGGCAACGTACTTCGTTTCATGAGCTCAATCGCTAGTGGTCTCTATTCACTCGGTAATCCGCCTACGTTGGCCGAATATTTTTTACAGCATTACACTTTTTTCCAGATAGAATCTTCTCCCGTGTTCGTTCGGTTAACACCGTTTGATTAGTCGAATTGTGGCTACTAAAACGACTTTTAAAAACAATGTCCTGTGAACGGTCTCATGACAGCTACCGATTAATGTTGCTTAGCATTAGCGTATGTGGTATCTTATCGTATGTAATGAATGGAAGCAGCAACTGACTGGGAGCCCATTAACAAGGGTTGAACGGTGTGATTGACTACCATTACGGACCATGTACATATTACAATTACAGTTTTTTCCTTCGTAATTTGCATTTTTCTAATCACTGTCCTCATAACCACCGTTTTTAACTCATACTAGGTAGAGTTTAGCACGGGGGAGGGGTTTCATGATTATTTTCTCCCTATCAGAAGCTTAGATGAATATCGCCGCTAGTGACTTACCACAAAAATTAACGGCGAACTTGGGTTGAGAACTACATCACCTGGCCTAGTGGGTAACGCGATACGATAGCGCCTGACAACACGGTGGATGGTCTGCATAGCTGCAACACGATTTATATGAAAAGCAGCTGTCTGCAATACACCTGTAATGAATTATCCATAGCATCAGCGAGTAACAAGTTTTCGGGCTGCGTACACCGAACTTTACTCCTTTGATTCGTACAAGATGAAGGCAAAACCACCACTGACTCTGCTCACAAAACGTTATAGACATACGTCTGAGACCGGATTAGATGTCTAATACAATGCCAGTCATTTGAATCAAAACTAACTCAACTTGCGCTTGTGGTCTTGTGACAAAACGGTATACGTGGCTTATCAGTCTTCACGGTGAACTCTCCTTCTTGCCAAGATCTCTCCGGACACAGCGAATACCATATGAAGGTAGTTTTGTGATACTGTGCTGCTGATTTGGCTTCTTTGACTAAGTTGAGATTGGCTTTTTTACGAACAGCCTACTTTCCGTCTTTTTTAGCTCATCTTCCGTTTTTGTCCCTGGACAACCTTGTGTGTAGTGTCTCAGCAGAACAGCTGCAGTGTACAAGAGTAAACCAGTTAGGTAATCGCAGTAATCTAACCGCCTCGAATCCCGTATTTTGACGCGATTATGAATCTTCATGGTCTGTTGTCCAGACGGTCCAAGGGATAACCAAGTGAGGATATCCTGCTGGCACGGAAAGCTGCAGATGAAGGAAAACTTCGAAGTTTAGTTATTCCCGCCAATAAAAAGTGTGTCGGAATTTCGGAAAGGGAACCTCATATACACTTAATGTGTATGGCCCTGCAAATGTGGGACGATCAGTTTTGGCCTATATTTCTTCTTTTACCATTCAGTTATAGTTTTTTTTTTCATGGTGAAAAATCAGCTAGTCTAGCGTTACTGCTTTTCATTTTGCCGTAAAACTAACTGCGTCAATTTTAGTTGAATTATGATAAACGCGGCCTTACGATCACGAGATAAACTATGCACGAAAAATCTTTGACCGTTATCTCTCCTAACATGAGTAGCGCGCTGTGATGGTTGATTGCCGTACAACCGTGAACATTCTAAATTCCGGATTTAAGGGAGGAAAACGACATGGTTTATAAACCCAATCATCTTTAATACGCGTACGGCTTGCAACTGAACAGCCAAATTGTAATGGGAAATCAATTAAACTTGTCGTCAGTTTAATTATCACTGAATACCAACATCTTTAAGGGTTTTTATCCAGAAACCAGCTGGTTTACGAGGATCTCATCGAATGCGATCTGCCGTTCGTGTTTAGTTATCTGAGGAACTTTGTCTCAAGTTTGTCCTCAGTTGGCTTTAGCCTTCTTCCTGGCTAAGATCTCTGAGGTGGTGGATTTTATCGACTAACCATGTTGGTTGGAAACCGTATTCATTGGTGGTAGTGTTTTTATGTTGGTTATCATGGTCCAATCGTCAGCTGTTGCTAACTTACATTCTTTCAGATGGCGAAATTGCAAAGACAAAAAAACATGTTAATATTGTTTGTGGTATACTACAAATGAGGTTCCCCTCTCTGTTTCACCTCTTGCTCTATTCTTAGCACGTGTTTTCGTCTATTTGCTGTCTTGAGTGACTACGTACCTCTGTTGTTTTCCACTGTTTTTATTTTTACAAGGTAACATAAACGTTGCTCATGCTCACGCACATCTTGATATCTACTTTACTATGTGCTCAGTAGTAGTGTTTGACCAGTTTTGGCCGATTTATCAGTGACTAGTCTATATGTGACAAACAGCATGTATAATGTGATAACTGAAAACGGACCCGAATCAACCTTGATTGTAGCGACGTGATTAGTTTTGTATACCATCATTCGAAAAACTCTCAGGCTAAGAGTGGACATCTTTTTGCCAGTACCATATGTCACTATGACTACTTGCGTTTCTCAAAAGTGAATTCGACAAGCGTTGGGTAAGGCCATTATGAGTTGGTTCCATTATGTTTAAAAGAAAAAAGCCGAGAAGTAATGTTGGTCATTCCAATTAACACGTCGGCACCAACAGCGACTAACATCCTCAAATGGTTGCAGGTTGGAACCTCGGTCGCCTTGAGTGCTCCGACTTACTATTCTGCAGTCTTATACCAATCAGACCCCACATGGAATCCATTGTGTAATGTGTCAGCAAAAAAATCGTGATACAAACACATAATACAACTTCTAATTTTCTGAGAGCATGCTGTATAACGAATAAGTTGTCGGACTGATTCTGAACGAGAAGGATTTTATTGTAAATAATACATGTCCAATTTTTCGGTTAAACTGTCTCGACCTGTCAACTATGTATCACTGGTCCAGAATGTTCAACGACGTCCACTGTCCACCTCTTGTTGTCGTGGACTCGAACGCCAGTTATATTGACTCTCCATCCATCCTATGTGAACAATGTGACAACACTCACCCCCTGTCGCATGACTATGTGATAACCGAAATGTTGATAGACTTGCGCATTTTCGCTGTTAACGTAATCATTGGAATTCCAGTTTTTACTCTTGGAGGTACAAAGTCAGTGAGACTTGTTCAGATATATATGTATATATATCTGAACAAGCCTCACTGACGTTGTTCTCGTTGATGCTTATGGTTTGAAATAGTTTAGTGAACTTGTAACACTGCCAAAGGGTTGACACTAGGTTGAATTAACTCTTCAACCTTGAGGACTTTATAAGTTGCGCCGGTTGATCCATTTGATAGTTAGACGTGCACTCAT